>WSYH01001225.1:0-71232 GCA_036426205.1 Ascaphus truei | reverse complement strand
TTCCGTGACCTGACAGGTAAAAGCACCACACACCTGGTAACATACACATAGATTCCCCTCACATGCATATTCTATCTGCGATTGGTGGGGGGAAGAATATGTGTTACATGTGTAGCCAGGTTCCCCAGGCTTACCCTTATCCCCGCATGCGGGGAAGCATAGGAAGGTTGCACTGTGCAGGGAGTGCTTCGGTACAACGGAGGCTCCGCAGTGACCGAGTATAGGGCGCCGCCATGTTGGTGTTCGCGCGAATGAGCGGTGAGCCGTGGAGGGTGGGTGAGGGAGCAAGGTCCGCGTGCGAGTAAAAGGTTGACAGAGCCTGCGAAAAGAGGAGCTGCTCCTATAGGGTGGATGTGCGGGACACAAGTTCCAGCAGCCATAGTGAGAACCAGGTGATGCCAAGGAGCCTATAGGGCAGCTGGAATCGCGGGAGGAAGGTTTAGAAGGTTGTGCAGGGGAGCAACACCCGGTCAGAAACCGAGGGGAGGAGGAAGGAAGAGGGCGCTCAGTAGGGAGCCAACTACTCTACAGGCCACATACCCCGCGGCCCAGTTAGGCCCTGAGTCCCCGTAGTAAGTGAAGCGGAAGTAGGGATCGCCATCAGATAGGACACAGCCCCTTAGAAACAGCAGGAGAGTTGTACTTCAAGCTGTGCACTATCATACCAGAGGTCTGGGCTCAGACCTCGGCCACACAGTAGCAGCTCACCGGGTGGGATCGTCCAGGAAGGTATTCCTGGAAGTCATTCGTCGTCTGATCCTTTGTGAAGTTCTTTGGCAGGCCCGAGCGCTGGAGCGCTCGGCAGTTAACATCATCAAGTGCATTAACTATATACATATATTCATGTCCGAACATAGTGGCAGCGCAGTCACACACATATACTTCACTTTGGGGGTGGGGCAATATTGAGTGTGGGAAGTGGACACTGTGTGGGTACACGGTGAGGGGGTTGCGTCCTGCGAGACGCAGTAGTATAGTTTCTCCTCTAGGGAGGGACACCTGTTAATGATATGCAAGGTTAGGGGTTGCGTTAGTAAAGTCAATCGGTTACTTTTATTGCTGTTGTGTGTGTGTGAATACATTATTGTCCGCGAGGAACACTTCGACTCTGCTGGGAGCCATCGTAGGTGGAGGCGCTGCACCAAGTAAGAGGTTATCAGTATTCATACAAGCTGCCCCAGGCTCTCCGTGGTGGAGGCTCAGTCCCTGCGAACCAACAGGTTAGGCCTGGGACCTGCTGCGCTCATTGGCGCGGGCGGCAATGTAGCAAGTTCCCCACCAGCAGGGGAATCCTCGCGAGCCGGTCCCGGTCCCCCCTGTCGGAACAGCGACTACACGACTAGGAGACACAAGAGAATGGGTTTCATAGAGTTCGACGCGTCACGTGGTTGGGGGCGGGAGACATGGGAGGGGACTGGACTGCAGTGGAAGAGAGGAGGTGAGGCGGGATGGAGCTCGGGGGAGTGCGGGAGGATGGTGGGATATGAAAGACAGGTGAGTGCTGTTCTGTGTGTGTGTCTGAGTGCGTGCGTGCCTGTCGTGTGATGTGTGTGTGTGTGCCTGAGAGTGCATGCGGCCTGTCTCTGTGAGAGGGGGGGTGGGCGGGCCTGAGGGGGGGGGTGGGGTGGGGGGGACTTGGGGGCGGGTGGGCGGAGGGGGTGGGGGGTGGGGGGTGCGGGGGGGGGGCGTGTGTGCTGGGGGGGGGGGGAGGTGTTCGGCGCGGGGGGGTGCGGTGTGGGGCGTGGGTTGTGTGGGGGATAGGAGTGCCGGGCGTGCTGTGTTGGTGGTGGTTTTAGAAAGTAAATGCTAGGCACAGTGGAACGCCGTGGGGGGGAGGGGGGGAAGAAAGAGTGAGTAGCAGGTCGGCCAGCTCAAGCCACGCCCCAGACCATCCCGGTCAATCCTCCCCCACTCCGTATCACCTCCCGCTCCGGCCCCCACGTCATGGCCACGCGACCCTCACGTCATGCGTCCGCACCCCCCCCCGACCCGTTTGGCCACGGCCCCCCCCCCCCCCCCCCCCCCGCTACTACTGAAGTTTCCTGTAGACCGCAGATCGCGGTACAGCGAGTTGCACGCGCCGCCGGCAAGCAAGCCAGCCGTGCGGACGCGTGCAACGGGACCTTAGCCTTACACAGCATTGGTAGCGTACTGTATTCAATAGGAAACAGGGCTACACATGTATATCTAATAAAGTTCTCTTTTTGTTTGGTCTTGTCACCGCTTCTCCAATTTTAAACAGGGGCTTCAATTGCTAAGCATTTAAGCCCTTGAGGACTTTGGTTATGCTGTAATTTGAAATGATGATACGTTATGAGTAACTAGGCCTTTTTTAATGTTGTAAACATGTTTGTATAATCTCCTTTTAATAGGCCTAGTTGTCCCTTACAAAAGACACTTAAATACATTAGATACTCAGCTGTTCCAACGTTTACCCCGAATAAATATTTGTAATCAGATAGACAAAGTGATAACAGAGATATATAGACTAATGGTGCCCATGGAATCACATTAAAACTTTAATCAGGCAGAAAAGGATTAGAAAGGTTAATTAACCCACTGAATCTTGTATATTGTATTGTATATCTTTATTTATATAGTGCCATAATGTACATAGCGCTTCACAGTAGTATTACAAGTGGTAATCATATAAATAACAAATAATATAAATAACAGGTCATGGGAATAAGTGCTTCAGACATAAAACTAACATTAAGGAAGAGGAGTCCCTGCTCCGAGGAGCTTACAATCTAATTGGTAGGTAGGGGAATGTATAGTGACAGTAGGGGAGAATTCTGGTAAGTGCGTCTGCAGGGGGCCAAGCTTTATGTATCATATGTCCAGGATTATCCTCAGTGCTATTCATATGCTTCTTTAAGCAAATGTGTCTTAAGGAGGGTCTTATGGGTGGATAGAGAGGGTGCTAGTCGGGTATTGAGGGGAAGGGCATTCCAGATTTGCGGGGCAGTCAGTGAGAAAGATTTATGGCGGGAGAGGGCTTTAGATACAAAGGGGTAGAAAAAAAGACATCCTTGAGAAGAACGCAAAAGTCTGGATGGTGCATGACAAGAAATTAGGGCTGAGATGTAAGGAGGGGCAGAAGAGTGTAAAGCTTTAAAAGTGTGGAGGAGAATTGAGTATGAAATGCGGGATTTGATCGGAAGCCAGGAGAGGTATTTCAGGAGGGGTGACGCGGAGACAGATTTAGTAAAGAGTAGAGTGATTCTGGCAGCAGTGTTTAGGATAGATTGTAGGGGAGACAGGTGAGAGGCAGGAAGGTAGGATAGTAGGAGGTTGCAGTAATCGAGACGGGAGAGAATGAGGGCCTGAGTCAGAGTTTTAGCAGTCGAGTAACAGAGGAAAGGGCGTATCTTTGTGATATTGCGGAGGAAAAAGCGACAAGTTTTAGAAACGTTTTAAAAGTGAGAGGAGAATGTGGAGAGGAATCGAGTGTGACCCCTAGGCAGCGTGCTTGGGCTACTGGGTGAATGATCGTATTTCCAACAGTAATGTGGAAGGAGGTAGTAGGGCGGGTGGAATATTTATATCTTACTGAACTGTATGTCATACTCTATTAAAAAAAGTATTATCAGAGAAGTGTAACTTTAGTTATTGTCCCAGTTGTAAGATGACAGGTATTTGATTCCTTCTTTGCAGATAATTTGTGTAGATTAAATGACATTATAGATGAGAAAAAAAATGTGAATTTAGTTACAGAGCATATTGCACATGCAAAATGACATTTGTTTTGAAAGATTACAAAGTTGAAAAGGCATTTGTTTTTACCACATATATTTAAAAAAAAAAAAGGACATCAATTAGAAATGGAAAGTATTAAGATTGCATGAGAATATAATACCTCCTCACAGAGATACATTTTGATCCGTGTGGTCAACTTTAAATGTAACTTATGATAAGTGGCTGTAAATAAAACATCATAGATATTTTCATACTCAAGCATCAGTAGAGGTCAAAATTCATTTCAATTACTTTAATTAAAAAATGTATTTAGTTTATTAGTTAGTATAATACATTGCTGAATATATAACATGACATAAAAACAGACTTCAAATACCACTGAAATGTTCTGCTTTGAGATTTGATCTTAATGTTTTTGGTTTTGGCTTTGTAATGCCAGATGGCCAACAGTCATCAAAGAAATTCTCCTCTGTTGATCATTCCCCTGAGAGAAAATAGATCTTCAATCCCCAAATACTATATGTATACTAATTAGTCAGGATCGTGAAGAAGAAGAAAAATCCCAGAAAAGTGCTACAGTATTTCATCCCCCCAAAAATTCATTTATATGTAAATGGTCACTTTTGAGCACATTAAAATGTCTTAGACAAGTCACCAACCCTGCTTTACACCATTATGAGTTGCAGACCTGTCGGAGACATATTAATGTGCTCACAAGTTATATTTTTATTTACTGTGCACTGTACGATGCACGTCTTTCTCACTTTTTTTACCCATAATAACTTATATAATATATGTAAATGTTAACATTTTACTTATGCAACTTTATGCTATTTATGCTATTTTTTATAAGATACTACAGTACACAGAACAAATAAAAAGAGAAATATAACGTTATTTCAGTAAGTATTCTTTTTTTTTTTACTTTGTATTTTTATTATGGTAAGCACAGACTTTCAAAGGGTACAGAAAACAAAATCCAAGGGAAGATACAGTAAAGAGCAGGCCTGCACAAATCGTAAAGTGAGACGGGCCGAACTGCTCCAAGGAAAAAAAAATTGGGCCGCACGGGTAAAATCATCATCATCACCATCATCATCATCATCATCATCTCTCCTCCAGCACCTCATAATCATCATCATCCTCATATCTCCCCCAGAACCCCTCACTATCAACCTTTGCGATACTCCCCATCTATCTCTCATACCCCCATCTCTCCCACTCACCCACACACATAATACTCCCCCTCCAAATCAAACACACAATACCCCCCTGCACAGCACACACAATCTCATTCCTCCCCTGCCACCAACACCAATCCCGCTCCCCCGCTTGCACCCCTCACACGCTCCCTCCCCCACCCCTTGACACCTCACTCGCCACCTCCCCCTTGCACCTCACATCACACTCTCCAACTGCACCTCACATCACTCTCCACCTTGCACCTCACATCACCTCCCCCTTGCACCTCACAATACCTCTCCCCCCTTGCACCTCACATCACCCCCCCCTTGCCCTCACCATCACTCTCCCCACTTGCACTCACATACTCTCCTCTCCCCCTTGCACCTGCAACAGCAATCACCCCCCTCTCCACCTCTCAAATCACCCCATGCACCTCATATCACCACCCGTTTGCAACCTCCAATGACCCCCCCTGCAACCTCCAATCACCTCCCCTGCACACCCTCCCCCCTCCCCCATCCCTTACCCCCACCCCCATCATTTCTCACCAAACCCTCGCCCCCCTGCACCTCACATCACCCTCAACCCTACTTCCCCCCATGTTTTCTCCACCCCATACCCCACCCCGTGCACCACCCCCGTTTTCTCAATTTCTCACCCACCCCCACCACCTGCACAGCCCGTTTTTTTTCTCACCCACCCCCACCCCCTGCCAACAACCACTAGCCAGCCTCCAGAACTTTTCTCACTCACCCTGCGGCACCCTGCCACCAAGCCCGTTTTTCTACACGCCACCCCTGCACCAGTCCGTTTTATCACCCAACCACCTGCCACCAGCCCTTTTTTTCACACCCCTACCCACCTGCACCACCCGCTTTTTACTACCCACCCTCTGCACCACCTGTTTATTTTTTTTTCTACCCACCAACCTGCACACCAACTCCGTTTTTCTCACCACCCCCTGCACAGCCGCGTTTTTCTCACTCACCCAACCCTGCCACCAGCCCTGGCTTTTTCTCAACCCACTCCCCCACTGCAACCAGCCGTTTTCTCATCACACCCCCTGTACACACAGGCCGTCCGCGTTTTTCTACCACCCAATCCCCTTGTCACCAGCCCGTTTTTTCTCACCCAGGCGGGCGGGGATGAACCCGCTTTTTTATTAAACTAAACTTTTTTTTTAAACTTTTTTTTAAAACTTTTTTGTTTTAATTTATTTAATTAACTGGCTCCCGGCCAGAGTCATCGCGGGACGCACAGAGAGGCCAGGCGGCCCGCGGGCCGTATGTTGTGCAGGCCTGGTATAATGGGTACAGGGATACAGTATAAGAAAATAAAAAGTAGGGGAGGTGCAGGGCAGGATTACATTACATCAACATCCATAGATAACAGTAGTTACAATAAATGTAACAAAGATACATTTGGCGCCTATAATGCACTTAACATAACACTGACAATGTTATCAATGCTGATTAATCTAACAAGTAAAATAAACATACAACCATTAGTTAGTGTGTTACACAACAAAGGTCCTTGCAGTGTCCAACAATCATGGTAATAATGTAACTACCAAGTGCATGAAATAGAAGAGAAAACACACATATTGTAGCATAATACTGTGGATGATTGGGACAATTGAGACAAACAACAAAAAACACACACAAAAAATTAGACTAAACTAATTAGAAGCCTCAGATGACAAATCAGGTGATAATTACTGAATATAAAATACATTTATTAAAATTGATAGATAAAACAAATTGAAAATAACCCCATACAAAAATCCTACTGATACTCTTCTGAACTAGGTGAATGCCCTACTTACTAAACAGAAGGTGTTAGTAGGTGGTGGATAATGTCAGAGAGTACTGTATCCCCTCTCGCTTGTGGCACATCTTCTGCAAGGTAAGTGCTATCGTTAGACTGTCAACCGGTCCGTGGCATATCCCTCTGATGGTCACCAGCATCGGATATCTCCCATGCCGGGCTATGGTGAGTGTACTTTGAGCCCAGAGTGCTCCATCGTCAGATCCCACTCACAGTTGGCTCTCAGGTCTCGCGAGATGTTAGGAGGAAAAGCCAGCTTCGGTGTGAGCTATTTCAAACCCTTAAGGCTAGGGTCTCTGCTGTAATGCAATGCTATGTTGAGAAACGGGCTGCTGCAAGAGTGATAGGATAACCCTACGCGTTTCAAAAGACAAAGTTGCTTTGTCAGGGGTGCAATAATGCTGTTAGACAGTGTCCATATATAAGATAAATATTTTTATTTAGCTTATATATTTTAGTTCTTAATTGAACTTTATATGTCCATATGTGTGTAACCCTGTTTCCCCCCCAACCCCCAATCGCAGATAGGGTCTATTACGGGGAAAACTATGCTGTTACCTGGAGTGGGGTGGTGCATACCTGCTGATAAACAGTAGCCCTGAGTCTCCCGCATGATATTAGGGGATAACAACAGGACAGGCTTCTGGGGGTATAACCTGACTCATACTCATGGTGACAGCGCCTCCATCTCTTTCAGCCCCCAGGATATGGGGTGAAATCTCTGCTTGAGAGTCTCTTTCTCCTTCTTCCTAATAGATTTCATTCTCAGGCAAGAAGTATATTAAACAGGATCTCTTTATTTTCTATGCACACAGCACTTCAATCAATCAGCAGCACCCTCAGGATGTCCCTGGACCTACACTCCCAGCCAGCAGGCACCAGGAGCAGTTATAGCTCTTCCCTTACTCTCTGATAGAGTAAGGGGAACAGTCTCCCACCGCTCTCCTAAGGGAGGGCACACAGTATACAGAGCCCTGCACACTGCTCTTGGGTAGATTACACCTCTCTCACGGTAGAGGCAACTGCTAGATTGAATTAGTGCAACCCCTTAAGTACAGATCCAGTAGGAACCAGCCCCTTGCCCCTGATTGGACACCAGGCCTGATTACACTACCTTCTCTATGACTCACTGAGCTGCAGAGGTGTGGGGAAAACCCATGATTACTCCTGGCCCCTGCCCTTACCAGGGATTACTGACAGGAGGAGGGCAGACTGATAGCCCCAAACCAACCAGGGCTACATGTGTATGAATTTGTATAATTTCAAAGGAGATCAAAGTACTGTATCTAGCACAATCTAGATTAGTTATGTTTCTCATATGTTTTACATGTTGTATTGTGACTTTGTATGTTACTGTGGAGTAGCCCCAAACCAACCAGGGCTACATGTGTATGAATTTGTATAATTTCAAAGGAGATCAAAGTACTGTATCTAGCACAATCTAGATTAGTTATGTTTCTCATATGTTTTACATGTTGTATTGTGACTTTGTATGTTACTGTGGAGTATATTAATTTGTAGAAGCCCATGGACATCTTAATGCAATTGCAAAGAAGTTCATATAGCCATTGTGCATGTGCAGATAAAATTTCAGGTGAACTGAATTAATCAGAATTTTTGCCTATTTAAAGATGGACACTGCCTAACAGCATTATTGTACCCTTGATGAAGAACGTTTGTCTTTTGAAACGCCACTAGCATATTTCCCAGCCGGGTACTCCTTTTTCAGCATAGGGTAGGCATGTCTCTCTAATTTATTTAGAGGGACATTTAAGGGAATATATATTTATACAGATGAAGACACTGTCCCCACCCACATCCCTGATTTGCCCATCACAAACAAGCCCTCACTTTGGGATTGGCTGGCACGAAGCATTCAGGCTCTGTTTGGTTGTAACCCAGCTTCCATGCCAGCTGGGATTCCCAGATAAAGCCCAGTTATTGGTGAGTGTAGGTATGAAGCATTGTGTTGTTCTTGCTGGGTCCGGCTGAAATAAATAAAACAGGTTTAACTCTATTTAACTTCATCCTGCCTGATGCTTGCGAACCCATTTAAATGTCCTCGTCTACCGTGACAGGCTTAAACATCTTTCTGAGTCCGATGTGCTTCATTCCATAACTAAAATCCAGAAAAACACTGGAATGGTCAAATCAGTTCCTCCAATTGAGACACTTCACTCAATCTCTGAATTTCCAGAGGGTAAGTAACCCAGGGACACACAATTTCATGAATGACACTATGTATGAATTTCACATATATGAAGGGTAGGATGTCCAATATCATTATCCCAGAATCTATGGTATGAATGGGAAGACATTTCCTCAAATTCTTCCAAACTGGATTTGCACAAATATCAAGAAGAATGGGTACCAGATTCTTTTCAGGTGGTATTTATATTCAGCTTCATAAGATTGGTCCAAGCAGTTCCAGTGGAAGTTGGAGAGGATGTGGTTAATTGGGCACCATGTCCCATATTTAGTAGTCTTATCATAATGTAACGGGTATTCCCCACCCAATCGCATATAGTGTGTGTGTGTGGGGGGAACCTAATGTTACCAGGTGTGGTGCTTTACCTGTTAGGCTCACAGGGGGCCTAAGCCTCCGCCACGGGGAGCCTGGGGCACGTATAAATAATAGTAGTAACCTCGTACTCGGTGCAGCGCCTTCACCTGCGATAGTTCCCACCAGAGGGGGAGTGGTTCTTCGCAGGACAATATATATATATCACACACACAGCATGTAAACAATCAATAACTTTACTAGTGCAAACATACTTATTCATATATCAACATGTGTCCCTCTCTAGAGGAGACACTACTACTGCGTCTCACAGGACGCAACCCCTTGCCACCGGGTGATCCCACACCGTGTCCAGTAACCACACACAATATGTCTCTTCATGTGAGATAGATATGTGTGACTGTGCAGCCACTAGTCCCGTGTAAGTACTCTGTTGGTGCACTTTATAAAGATACCTGCCCTGGCTCCAGCCACGGGTGCCGCTATACCCTGGGTTTGGATCCGCCGTGATGTCCTCCTACGCGTGGGGTGAATTCCGGCGTGGATAATATCACCGCAGCTCTGCACCGTCTGTACCTTGGCGGGTATCTGTCTGCCGCCGGCAGGCCGCAGTCACTGCTTGGCATCCGGGAAGATAGTCTTTACATATATATATAGGGGTCTGAGCCCAGACCCAGGAATCCATAGAAAGCATTATAAAAGTCAAAGATCTTGATGAAATACAAAAAGCTATATGCATATATTTCTTATAGATTGTATAAATTCAATAACTATTGAATATCTGTGATCAAAAACCTCAACAGTACAAATCTATGAATGGTGTTAAAAAAAAACACTATATTAAACAGAATAAAATACATATAACATAAATGTAATGGATACTCTTATATGGTGTAATGAGATAACGTGAATACAAAGGGAACTGTATACAGAAAAAGAAAATTACAAGAGGTATAATATAATATTGATGTTAAACAAAAAATCCACATCTAAAAAATCCTCATCTAAAAAATACCAGCATCAAAATAGTAAATCATCAAATGAGATTACATATACCAAGTAACTATTCATAACATTGTTCTCTTGATATGGGAGATCAAAAAATAGTGGAAATCTAAAAAATCAAATGAAAGAAAATATTTCAGATCCCACTCTGTGTTTAACCCCTTAAAGATCAGTGTATCCAACGTGAAAATCCAGTGAGCCTCTCTGCGGTAGAGCATATTGACTCTATCTCCGCCTCTATAATGTATTGAAACCTGTTCGATAGCAATACTGTACATTTGAAATTGTTGAGAGACCCATCTTGGCATACACTAAAATGTTTGGACACAAGGTGTATCTGATCTTTCTTCAGGATAAGTCTCATATGTTCAAGAATTCTTTGATTAAACATATGTGTTGTGAGACCTATATATTTCTTTTGGCACCCGCAAATCAGCATGTAAATCACATATTCTGTCCTACAGTTTATAAACAGAGAAATATTGTGAGATCTAGTATTATCTGTATTGGTAAACACTTTAGACCGTAAGACATATTTGCAAATTTTGCATCTCCCGCAAGCAAAACACCCGACTAATTTAGGAAAGAATTATTTTTTAATAATTAATCTATCTTTCTTGATTACACTTGGTGCAACCATGTTACCTATAGTTTGTGATCTCTGAAAAACAAACCTAGGTCTGGTTGTGGTAATACTTCTTGTGTTATTTTGTTCTATAGATCTTGTAGTCCCTTCCAAGAGCCTTCCCTAGTAGGCTAGCATTTGCGCGCTTATCACTACGCATGCGCAACTCTTTGTGGCCGCCAGCACTCACTGCACATGCGCGAACTTGCGCAACATGGCGGCGCCCTGCGGGGACCTCCGGAGCCCCGGAGCGCTCCCTGCTCAGCCTCCACCCTCGGAATGGCCATCGGGTCTGCCACTTGCCTCCAGCAGCACCCGCCATCGATCACGGCCACGGAGGTAATGGGGGTCGCAGGGCAACAAGGGGTGATCTGGCTACATCCTCTCCCTGGTAAAATCCCCAACGTCCTCGCTTGGAACACAACTTACTACTATACACAAACGTTATATTATAAAAATGCATCTTGTACAAATATACTTAGCACATTGCATCAACTTTATACGATGTTGCACAATTCTGTGAGCATCACAATCACAGATTGGATTTTGCTCCGAGACCACTGCTGAGCCTCATAATGGGGTGCCCCAATTTGATCATAGGTTACCCGATTTGGAGGGTACCTGACTCTTTGGCTCCTTCGGAGCTGTTCTTCTGCAACTCCCTCGGGGGAGTAATAAACACAGTCCTGAGGCTCAGCCTCTTCCCTTGAGGGGAGAAATGTCTCTGAACAGTCTCTGTTTGGCACAAAGCACAGGCTCTGTGAATCCAAAGGCTGGCCTGTTGGTGCCACCTTAGTAGGCGTCGGCCTACTGGGCCCTTTACCCGTAGCTCCATCGGGGAGATGCCCCTTCTGGGGAATAGTCCCTTTGAGAGGGTCCTTCCATAGGGTCTTCAGGAGTTTCAGAGTGGGTTTCGTTATTTACAGTCTCTTGACCCATCTCTGATAAGTCGGACTCACCGTTGAGCGGTGTGGCCAATATTTCTGCTTCCTCATCTCCCACTTGTGGAATGGGGAGAAGATGGTTTACGGTGCCATACCTTTACCCGGCCTTCAGTGTCTTTGATGCGATAGACCGGGAGGCCAGGCATCTGAGATTCTATTTCATATACACCGTCTCTCCATCGGTTGGCCAATTTGTGTTTTCCTGGGACTCCCAGATTTCGAAGCAACACAGCATCTCCAGGACGAATCTCCCGATATTTGACCTTATGATCGTATCACCTTTTATTATCAGCATTCAACTTAGCTGTAGACTCCTCAGCCTGTTGATAAGCCTGCTGCAAGCTGTCTTTAAGTCTATGCACGTATTTGAAATGGGTAGCATTGTGTATCCCATCCGTCGAAACTCTAAGGCGTACATCTACTGGCAGTCTCGCCTCTCGCCCGAACATGAGGAAGTATGGGGAGAATCCAGTTGACTTGTGTAGGGTACAATTGTACGCGTGCACCAGGGCTTCCACGTGTCAACTCCATTCAGTCTTCTGAGCTCCCTTTAGAGTTCCGAGCATGTCCAGTAAGGTCCGATTAAATCATTCTGGCAAAGCGTCTCCTTCGGGGTGGTTTGGGGTTGTTCGTGATTTGGCAATGTTCAGCATTTTGAGCAATTCTCAGATCAGAGTGCTCTCAAAATCCTGACCTTTGTCTGAGTGGAGGCGGTTTGGAAGACCGTAATGAACGAAGTACTTCTCCCATAATATCTTCGCCACCGTGATAGCTTTCTGGTCTTTAGTGGGGAAGGCCTGGGCATACCGAGTGTAATGGTCCGTGATGACCAGCACGTTGCATATTCCTCGGCTATCAGGCTCAATGCACAGAAAGTCCATACACACAAGGTCCATTGGACCAGAACTTTTCAGATGGCCCATGGGCGCTGCTCTGGTAGGCAGGGTCTTGCGTTGGATACACTGCGAGCAATGGCGACAATGGCGTTCTACCGCCTCTCGCATCTTGGGCCAGAAAAAGCAGTCTCGGACCAACCCAAATGTCTTCTCTACACCGAGATGTCTATGCTCATCATGTAGGGACTTTAACACCAGTTACTGTAAGTTCCTAGGGAGGACTAGTTGTCGTCTGTCCGGGTGGTTGTGATATTGTTATCGATTTCAAATTTGTCCACTTCCCGCATGAGCGAGGCAACCAAGTCGTTGGGAGCACGCTTGAGAAGGGCTGGATTCTTCATTTCAACGGCTTGCCTAATGATACTAATGACAGGATCTCGTATTTGGTAGTCTACCAGATCTTTCCACCGTAGCACTTTGCCATGAGTTATGTTCATCCCCTTTGGATCGCAGTAGGCGACTGGGACAGCCTGTGACTGGCATCCCAAGGAATCCGCAACCCGTAATTCTGAGAAGGCCACTTGATCGTTGATGATGGCGGCAGTGCTACACATAGCTCGCACCCCTGGTCCTGGGAGTTCTTCCCATTCCTCATCATCTGGAGTAGCACTTAGCCCGGGTCGTCGGGAGAGGGCATCAGCCCCGACATTCAAGGGTCCCGGCTTATACTTCAGGGAGAATTGGTAATTGTTTAGAGCTGCCAGCCATCGGTGTCCTGCTGCATCCAATTTTGCCGAGGTATTGATGTACGTGAGGGGATTGTTATCCGTCCTTACCTCAAACGTAACACCATAAAGGTAATCATGGAGCTTTTCCGTGATCGCCCACTTGAGAGCCAGGAACTCAAACTTGTGGACAGCTTATTTCTGTTCAATGGGTGTCAGACTGCGGCTGATGTAGGCTACAGGCCGAAGGCCCTCGGGGTGCTTCTGGTGCAGGATGGCACCCAGTCCGTTAAGACTGGCATCCACATGCAGGACATATGGTTGTTCGGGATCAGCATACACAAGCACCGGTGCTTCCGTCAGGTTTTTCTTCAACTTCAGGAAGGCCTGGTCACACTCAGGCGTCCATTTATCGCCAAACGGTTGACGGGCCGACATAGCCTTCCTTCCTGTATCTTCAGGGTATATCTTCAACAGATTGTTCAGGGGTTTAGCTCGACTAGAGTACCCTTCCACGAAGCGATGGTAATACCCACAGAACCCCAGGAAGGATCGTAGTTCCGTGACATTCTCGGGACGAGGCCAGTTCACAACCGCTTCTACTTTGGCTGGATCGGTGGTGATTCCTTGAGAGGACATGATATGTCCCACGTAAGTCCCCGAGGTGTGACAAAACCAGCACTTGTCAAGGGACAATTTCAACCCTTCTTTCCCAAGACGGTCTATCACTTTAAGCAGCCTCTCTTCGTGCTCTTCCAGGGTCCTTCCGAAGACAATAATGTCATCCAGGTTGACCAGACACTCCCGAGGGTTCATGCCCCCGATAGTCTTCTCCATCAGTCTTTGGAAGGTGGTAGGGGCCCCACATATACCTTGGGGCATACAGGTAAATTGATAGAAACCCAGGGGGCAGACAAAGGCTGTTTTCTCCTGGTCCTCTGCATTCATGGGTACCTGGTAGTACCCAGACCGTAAATCGAGCACACTGAACCATTGGCTTCCATTCAGAGCATTCAGAATCTCTTCAATGCGAGGAAGGTTGTACTGGTCCGGTATCGTACGGTTGTTCAGGGTTCGATAGTCGACACACAATCGTACAGATCCATTCTTTTTCCTCACCACCACTATGGGAGAGGCGTAAGGGCTCAGAGACTCCGTCAAAATCCAAGCGGTCTCCATTTCTTGCAAGACGTTCCTCACATTGTCCACATCCCTAGAGAGCGTTCACGGAACAGAGTGGCGTCACTCAGTCTAATGGCATGTTGAGAGCTGCGACTGCACCCCCCATCAATCTCACTCGTGGAGAACACATTCTGTCGTTTTTCAACTGGGTTGTCAGACGCTCTTTCCACTCAGTGGGCAATGTCGACTCGCCGAAGTTGAAGTCCAGATCGACTAACCGCTCACCCGCTGCCGCATTCACCTGGGGCGTTGTTTCCACAGGGCTAACTGGATATATGCAACCCAGACTCTGTCCAGCATCAAGTTCCATCGGGAATGGGGAGATGTTCTGCACATACACGTAGGTTCGTAGAGGGATTTTAGTTGTCCACTCCCTCACTTCGGGTAGAACCCTATACCCTCGCTAAACTTCTTCCTCAGGGGTACTCTCCAGAGAGAAAAGCTGGTCTTTCTCATCTCACTCGGGTTAACAGCACCAGACGGCCATTCGTTGCACTCGCCCTGGTAAAATGATCGTCAGTCCGCGTTGACGATTGTAGAGATCCCTGTGACGCTCTAAAGCATATACCCGGTTGCACTCCTCTCGTAGGACGGGATATAGGAGCGAATTGGCCAGCAGCAACTCATTGGTCTCTTTCAGGTATGCTCTGATTACAGCTTGTACTATATCAGTATTTGTTCCCAAGATGATCGGATACTTGCACTGGTTTTGGGGCTCCGGGCATACCATCGCCACTACATGCATGGGGTGTTTCTTGCCGGTGTTCAGTTGGAGTATTTCCAGTTGAACTCTCACAATCCCATCGATGGGGTAGTCTTCGTTACTTAAACCCCTCAACTTCATATGCTCGGCCGACCGGAGGGGGCAGTGTTTAAGGTGCAGGTCATAGAACTTGCGGTATATAATGGTCACTTGGGATCCGGTGTCCAGAAGGGCAGAGGCATAGATTCCTTTCAGTACAACAGGCACTATGGCCGAGGGGCCTACTTGACTGTAAGCATCCTCGGGTAAGGCGTCATCACTGGAGCCGGAGTCAGAAGGAGCCTCTTCAGGTCCAGTAGGGGTTTCTGGATCAGACTCTGCCATTCACACGCGGCCGACCATTGACCGGGCTGAATTCCCTCTATTGGGAGGTTTTTCCTCCGGGGGGTCCTCCCTCTCTGGACATTCACTGGAGAAGTGGCCCTTCCCCGGTGGTTCACCCCCACCCATGCACCAGCCCGTTGGTAACCACACCCCTGCACCGCCTGTTTTTCTCCTCACCCACCCTTCCCAGCCCGGTTTTTCTCACCCAAAACCACCCCTGCCCCAGCCCTTTTTCTCGCTCAGCCCACCACCCTGCCCCAGCCGTTTTTCTCACCCCCCCTCACCAATCCCGTTTTTCTTCCCCACCCGCCCAGCCCCGTTTTTCTCACCCACCCCTGCACCAGCCCGTTTTTCTCACCCAGGGGGGGATGAATCGCCGCCATTTTTTTAAACTTTTTTTTAAAACTTTTTTGTTTTAGTTATCTTACTGGCTCCCGGCAGAGGCATCGCGGGACGCACAGAGAGGCCAGGGGCGGGCCGCGGGTCCTTATGTTGTGCAGCCGTGGTCTAAGATGGGTACATGGATACAAAGTATAAGAAAAATAAGAATTAGGTGTAGGTGCAGGGCAGGATTGACCTTACCAAATCAACAGCCATATATATAACAGTATTTACAATAAATGTAACAAAGATACATGGGCGCCTATAATTGGTTTCCCTTAACAGGAACACTGACATGTTATCAATGCTGATTAATCTAACATACAGGCTTGAACATACAACCGATTATTTAGTGTTTTCCGCAACAAAGGTCTTGCAGTGTCCCACAATCATTGTAATAATGTAACTCCAATGCATGCAATATAAGCAAACACACATATTTTAGCATCAATACTGTGGATGATTTGGGACAATTATTTTAACCAACCACAAAAAACACACACACAAATTAGACTAGACGACTAATTAAGACCTCAATACAAATCATGTGATAATTAACTGGGGGAATTAAAAAATTTTTAAAATTGATAGATAGACAATTGAAAATAACCCCATACAAAAATCTACTGATCACAACTCTTCTTAACTAGGTGAATGCCCTACGTAACTAACATAATGTTTTAGTAGTGTGGATAATGTTCAGAGAGTACTGTATCCCCTCTTCGCTGTGGCACATCTTCTGCACTTTAAGTGCTATCGTTAGATGTCAACCGGTCCCCGTTGGGCATATCCCCTTGATTGTCACGAACCAGCACGCATCTCCATGACCGGTGCTAATGTGAGTGTACTTTTAGCCCAGAGTGCTCCAATCTCAATTCCCAGCTCACAGTTTGGCTCTCATGTCTCGCGAGATTTTTAGTAGGCAAAGCCAGCGTTCGTTGTGACGCTATTTCAAACCCTTACGGCTAGGGTCTCGGCTGTAATGCATGCTATGTTGAAAACGGGCTGCTGCAAGAGTGATAGGGATAACGCCTAACCGTTTCACAAGACAAAGTGTGCTTTGTCAGGGGTGCATAATTCTGTTAACAGTGTCCCTATATAAGATTAATATATTTTTATTTATCTTATATATTTTTAGTTCTTAAGTGAACTTTATATGTCCATTGTGTGTCACCCGCTGTTTCCTCCCCCCGAACCCCAGCGCAGATAGGGTCTATTCACGGGAAACGATGCGTTAAACCTGAGTGGGGTGGTGAAAAATACTGCTATAAACAGTAGCCCTGAGTCCCCGCATTGAATATAGGGGATAAACACAGGACAGAGGCTCTGGGGGTTATAACCTGACTCATATCATGTGACAGCGCCTCCATCTCTTTCAGCCCCCAGGATAATGGGGAAATCTCGCTTGAGAGTCTCTTTCTCCTTCTTACCTAATAGATTTCATTCTCAGGGCAGAAGTGATATTAACCCAGGATCTTTTATTTTCATATCCACCAGCACTTCATCAAGCAGCACACCCTCAGGATTGTCCCGGGACCACTCCACCAGAGGCCACAGGATGCCGGAGCAGTTATAATAGCCTCTTCCCTTACTCTCGATAGAGTAAGGGAACAGTCATCCCACCGCTCTGCCTAAGGAGGGCAGGCACAGTTATACAGATCCCTGCACAACTGCTCTTGGGTAGATTACACCTCTCACTCACCGTATAGGCAACTCTGTGATTGAATTAGGCAAACGCCCTTAAACAGATCCGGTAGGAAACCAGCCCTTGCCCCTGAGTGACACCAGGTCCGGATTACACTACCTTCTCTAGACTCCTGAGCTGCAAGGTGTGCGGGAAAAACCCTATATACTCTGGCCCCTGCCCTTTACCAGGATTACTGCAGGGAGGAGGGACAGCACGCTGAACCCCAACCAACCAGGGCACATGTGGTAATGAATTTGTATAATTCAAAGGAGATTCAAAGTACTGTATCTGCACAATCTAGATTATTTATTGTTTCTACCATATGTTTTTACATGGTGTATTCGTGACCTTTGTATGGTACTGGGACGTCGCCCAAACCAAACCAGGGCTACATGTTATGAATTGTATAATTTCAAAGGAATCAAAGTACTGTATCTAGCACACTCTAGATTTGTTATGTGTCTAATGTTTTAATGTTTTATTGTGACTTGAATGTTACTGTGGAGTATATTAATTGTAGAAGCCATGACATCTTAATGCAATTGCCAAGAAGTTGCATATAGCCATTGTGCATGGTGCAGATAAAAATTCCTAGGTGAATGATTAACAAATTTTTGCCTATTAAAGATGGACACTGCCTAACAGCATTATCTGTACCCTGATGAAGAACGTTTTGTTTTTGAAACGCCCACTAGCATATTTCCCAGCCGGGGTGTACTCCTCCTTTCTCAGCATGGAGGGTAGGCTGTCCCTCTAATTTATATTTAGAGGGACATTTAGGGTAATATTATTATCAGTTAGAAGGACCTGTCCCCACCCAATCCATGATTTTGCCCATCGATCAACAAAACAAAGGACACACATCCCACTTTGGGGTTGGCGTGTCACGAAGCATTAGGCTCGTTTGGTGTAACCCCCTTCCATGCCAGTCTGGGATTGTTCCCAGATAAAGCCCAGTTATTGGTAGTGAGGTTGAAGCATGGTGTTTTCTTTGCTGGGATCCGGCTGAAATAAATAAACAGGTTAACTCTCATTTAACTGCATCCTGCCTGATTTGCGAACCCATTTTAAATGTCCTCAGGTCTACCGTGATGCAAGGCTTAAACATACTTTCGGTAGTCCGATTGGCTTCCATTCCATAACTAAAATCCATAACAACACGGAATTGGTCAATCAGTTCCGCTCCAATGAGACGACGTCACTCAATCTTGAATTTCCAGAGGGTAAGTAACCCCAAGGGACACACAATTTCAAGAATGACACTATGTATTAATTTCACATATATGAAGGAGGTAGGATGTCCAATAATCATTATCCCAGAATCTATGGTCTGAATGGGTAAGACATTTCCTCAAATTCTTCCAAACTGGATTTGCAAAATATCAAAGAATGGTCTGGTACCATGATATTCTTTTCAGGTTGGTATTTCTATTCCAGCTTCAATAAGGATGGGTCAAGCATTTCCGCGTGGAAGTTGGGAGAGAGGGGGAGGATGTGGGTTAATTGGGCACCATGTCCCCCATAGTTAGTCGTCTTATCATAATGGTAACGAGTCATTCCCCACCCAATCGGCATATAGTGTGTGTGTGGGGGGAACCTAATGTTCCAGGTGTGGTGCTTTTTACCTGTTAGTGCCACAGGGGGCTAAGCCTCCGCCAGCGGGAGCCTGTGGCACGTATAAATAATAGAGTAAACCTCGTACTCGGTTGCAGCGCCTTCACCTGTCATAGTTTTCCCACCAGAGGGGGATTATGTCTTCGCAGGAACCCAATGATATATATATCACACACACAGCAAGTAAAAATCAATAACTTTACTAGTGGCAAACATACTATTCATATATTCAAATGTGTCCCTATTAGAGGAGACACTCACTACGAGTCTCACAGGACGCAACCCCTTGCCACCGGGGTGATCCACACCGTGTCAGTAAACCACACCACATATGTCTTTCATGTGGATAGAATGTGTGACCTGTGCAGCCACTCGTCCCGTTGTAAGTACTATGTTGGTGCACTTTTTATAAAGAAACCTGCCCTGGCTCCAGCCACGGGTCCGCTATACCTTGGGTTGGATCCGCCGTCGATGTCCCCTACGCGTGGGGTGAATTCCGTCGTGGATTTCATCCACCGCAGTCTCTTGGCCCCGTCTTTTTCTGTACCGTGGCGGGTATCTGTCTGCCGCCGGCAGGCCGCAGTCACGCTTGGCATCCGGGGAAGATAGGTCTTTACATACTATATATAGGGGTCTGAGCCCAGACCGGAATCCATAAGAAAGCATTATAAAAGTCAAAGATCTTGATGATAATACAAAAAGCTTATATCATATTTTCTTATGATTGTATAAATTCAATAACTATGAATATCTGTGATCAAAACCTCAACATACAAATCTTATGAATGGTGTTAAAAAAAAACACTATATTAAACAGAATAATAACATAAAACATAAATGTAATGGTACTACGCTTATATGGTTAATGAGTAGATAAAGTGGAATACAAAGGGAACGTGATATCAGAAAAGAGAGAAAATTACAAGAGGTAATAATATATATTGATGTAAACAAAAAATCCACATCTAAAAAATCCTCATTAAAAAATACCAGCATCTAAAATAGTAAATCATCAAATGAGATTACTCTATACCAAGTAAATCTATTCATAAACATTGTTCTCTTGAATGGGGAGACCAAAACATAGTGGAAATCTAAAAATCAAATGAAAAAAAATATTTCAGACTCCACTCTGTGTTAACACCGCTTAAATATCAGTTGTACTCCAAACGTGAGAAATCCATGAGCCTCTCTGCGGTAGAGCAGATTGACTCTATCTCCGCTCCTATAAGTTATTGAAACCCTGTTCGATAGCCATAACTGTACATTGAAATGTTGCGAACCCATCTTGGCAATACACTAAAAATGTTTGGCACAAGGTGTTCTGCATCTTTCTTTCAGGAGAAGCCATATGTTCAAAGGAAATTCTGTGATTACCATATGTTGTGAGACCTATATATTTCTTTTGGCACCCGACAAAATCGCATAATCACATATCTGTCCTACAGTTATAAACAGAGAAAAATATTGTGTAGTCTATATAGTATCTGTATTGGTAAAACACTTAGACCGTAAGACATATTTGCAACATTGTTTGCATCTCCCGCAGTCAAAACACCCGACTAATTTAGGAAAGAATATTATTTTTAATAATTAATCTATCCGTTCTTGATAACACTTGGTTGCAACCATGTTACCTTATAGTTTGTGAGCTCTGAAAACCAACCTAGTCTGGTTGTGGTAATACTTCTTGTGTTATTTTGTTCTATAGATCTTGTAGTCCCTTTCCAAGAGCCTTCCCTAGTAGGCTAGCATTGCCGCGGCTTATCACTACGCATAGCGCAACTCTTTGTGCCGCAGCATACTCATGACATGCGCCGAACTGCGCAACATGGCGCGCCCCGGGGACCTCCGAGCTCACGGAGCGCTCCCTGCTCAAGCTCCACCCTAGGATGGCCTCGGGTTCGCACTGCATCTCCAGCAGTAGCACCGCGCATCGATCACGGGCCACGGAGTATAATGGGGGTGCGCAGGGCAAGCCGGCAAAGGGGTATCGGCTACACATCCTCTCTCAACTGGTAAAATCTCCCAACGTCCTCGCTTGGGAACAAACTTACTACTATACCAACACGTTTATATTATAAAAATGGCATCTTTTACAAATATATTAGGCACATTGCATCACTTTATACGATTTGCAACAATTCTGTGAGATCCAATCACAGATTGGATTTTGCTCTAGACACTGCTGACCTCATAATGGGGTGCCTCCGCCCATGTTGGATCATAGGTTACCGCGATTTGGAGGTACCTGACTCTTTGGCTTCCCTTCGAGCTGTTCTTCCTGCACTCCCTCGGGGGTAGTAATAAACACAGTCCTGAGGCTCATCTCTCCCTTGAGGGTAAGAAATGTCGCTCTGAACGTCTCTGTTTTGGGCACAAAGCATCAGTCTCTGTGAATCCAAAGGCTGGCCTGTTGGGTGTCCCACCTAGTAGGCGTACGGCCTACTGGGCCCTTTACCCGTACCTCTGGGAGATGCCCCGTCTGGGAATAGTCCCTTTGCAGAGTCCTTCCTAGGTCCTTCATGAAGTTTCAGAGTGGGTTGTTTCGTTATTTCCGTCCTCTTGACCCATCTTCTGATAAGTCGACTCCCCGTTTAGCGGTGTGGCCAATATTTCTGCTTCCTCATCTCCCATTGGTGAATGGGGGAGAAGATGTTTACGGTGCAATGGGATCCTTTACCCGGCTTCAGTGTCTTGAGCGATAGACCGTGGGCCATGCATCTAGAATTCTAATTTCATATACACCGTCTCTCCATCGTTTGGCCATTTGTGTTTTTCCCCTGACTCCC
Organism: Ascaphus truei; assembly: GCA_036426205.1. NCBI lineage: Eukaryota > Metazoa > Chordata > Amphibia > Anura > Ascaphidae > Ascaphus > Ascaphus truei. The sequence goes on along the minus strand of WSYH01001225.1, from coordinate 49,122 downwards.
AATTTCGAAGCAGCGCCCGCATCACTCCAGGAACTAATCTCCCGATTTGACCTTATATCTTATCACCTTTTATTATCAATCAGCATTCAACTTAGCTGTATACTCCTCACCTTGTTGATAGCCTGCTGCAAGCTGTCTTGGTAATCTATGCACGTAATTGATTGGGTAGCATGTGTATCCCATCCTGTCGAAACTCTAAAAAGGCGTACATCTACTGCTTCTCGCCTCTCGACCGAACATGAGGAATATGGGGAGAATCCAGTTTGACTTGTGTAGGGTACAATTGTACTGCGTCACCAGGGCTTCCACGTGTCACTCCATTCATCTTCTGAAGCTCCTTTAGAGTTTCCGAGCATTCCAGTAAGGTCCGATTTTAAATCATTCTGGCAAAGCTGCTCCGTCGTGGTGGTTGGGGTTGTTCGTGATTTGGCAATGGTCAGCATTTTGAGCAATTCCTCCAATCAGGTGCTCTCAAAATCCGGAACTTTGCTTAGTGGGAGGCGGGTTGGAGACCGTAATGAACGAAGTACTTCTCCCATAATATTCTTGCGCCACCGTGATATCTTTCTGGTCTTTAGTGGGAAGGCCTGGGCATACCGAGTGTAATGGTCCGTGATGACCAGCACGTGCATATGATTCCATCGGCTATCAGTCTCAATGCACAGAAAGTCCTACACCACAATGTCCATTGGACCTAGACTGTTCATATGGCCCAGTGGGCGCTGCTCTGGTAGGCAGGGTCTTGCGTTGGATACACTGCGAGCAATGCGACAATGGCGTTCAACTACGCGCCTTCTCATCTTGGGCCAGAAAAAGCAGTCTCGCCACCCAAATGTCTTCTTACAACCGAGATGTCCTATGCTCATCATGTAGGGACTGACTTTACACCGAGGTTACTGTACCAGTTCCTAGGGAAGACTGTTGGTCCGTCTGTCCGGTGGTTGTGAATATTGTTATCGATTCAATTTGTATCCACTTTCCCGCATAGCGATGCAACCAAGTCGTGGGAGTCGAACGCTTGAGAAGGGCTGATTCTTCATTTCAAACGCTTTGCCTAATGATCTAATGCAGGATCTCGTATTTTGGTAGGTCTACTATCTTTCCACCGTAGCACTTTGCCTGAGTTTGTTCATCCCCTTTGATCGCAGTAGGCGACTGGTGACAAGCCTGTGACTGGCATCCCAAGGAGCCGCAACCGAATTCTGCTAAAGGCCACTTGAGCTTTGATGATGGCGGCAGTGCTACACATAGCTCGCACCCCTGTTCCTGGAGTGCTTCCCATTCCTCATCATCTGAGTAGCACTTAGCCCGTTCGTCCGGGAGAGGGCACAGCCCCGACATTCAAGGGTCCCTGCTTATACTTCAGGGAGATTGGTACTGTTTAGAGCTGCCAGCCATCGGTGTCCCTCTGCATCCAATTTTGTTTTGCCGAGGGTATTGATGTACGTGAGGGGATTGTTATCCGTCCTTACCTCAAAACTAACACCATAAAGGATGTCAGTGGAAGCTTTTCCGTGATCGCCCACTTAGAGCCTGAACTTCAACTTGTGACAGCTTATTTTCTGTTCAATGGGTGTCAGACTGTGCGCGATGTGGAGGTACAAGGCCGAAGGCCCTGGGTGCTTCTTCTGGTGGCAGTATGGACACAGTCCGTTAAGACTGGCATCCACATGCAGGACATTGGTTGTTCGGGATCAGCATACCAAGCACCGGTGGCTGTCCGTCAGGTTTTTGCTTCAACTGCAGAAGGGCTGGTCACACTCAGGCTCCATTTATCGCCCAAAACGGTTGACGGGCCGAATACGCCTTCCTTCGTATCATTCAGGGATATCTTCAACGATTGTTCAGGGTTTAGCTCGACTGACGTACCCTTCCATCCAGAAGCGTGGTAAATCCCACAAACCCTCAGGAGGATCGTATTTCCGTGACATTTCTCGTGACGGAGGCCAGTTCACAAGCTTCTACTTTGGCTGGATCGGTGGTGGATTCCTTAGAGACATTGATATGTCCCACGTAAAGGTCCCCGAGGTGTGACAAACCATCGCACACTGTCAAGGGACTACAATTTGCAATCCTTCTTTCCCAAGACGTGTCTTACTCACCTGTTACGCACCTCTCTCCGTGCTTGTCCAGGGTCCCTTCGAAGACATAATGTCCATCCAGGTTGCCAGACACACTCCCGAGGGTTCATGCCCCCGTATATCTGTCCCTCATCAGTCTTTGGAAGGTATGGTAGGGGCCCCAATATACTTGGGGCTCACAGTTTAAATTGATACGAAACCCAGGGCGGCAGGACAGAGGCTGTTTTCTTCCTGTGTCCCTTTCAATTTTACATGGGTAACCGTGTAGTACCATGCCGAATAGTAATCTAGCCACAGCTGACCATAGTTGGCATTCCAGTCGAACATTCAGAATCTCTTCAATGCTGAGGATAGTTTGTACTTGTCCGGTATGCGTACGGTTGTCAGGGTTCGAGTAGTCGACACACCAATCGTACAGATCGCATTCGTTTTTCCTGGTCACGACACCACTATGGGAGAGGCTGTAGGGGCTCAAGACTCCGTCAAATCCAAGCGTCCTCCATTTCTGTTGCAAGACGATCTTCTACACAATTGTTCCCACTATCCCATAGAGAGCGTTCTCCGATATAACAAGTGAGTGGCGTGTTCATCTCAGTCCTAATAGGCATATGTTGTGAGAGTGCGACTCGCACCCCCCCCCCCATCATCTCACTCGTGGAGAAACACATCTGTCGTTTTTTCAACGGGGTTGTCAGACAGCTCTCTTTCATCATGGTGGGGGCAATGTCGCGACTCCTCGAGTTGAGTCCAGATCGATACCGTAACACGATCCCGCTGTCCGCATCACCTGGGGGCGTTGTTTTTCCACAGGGTCGTAACTGGATATAGCAACCACCAGACTATGTCCAGCATCATGTCCATCGGGAATGGGAGATGTTTCTGCACATGACACGGTGAGGGGGTTGTAGAGGGGATTTTAGCCCCTTGCCACTCCCTCACTTGGGTTCCGAGAACCCTATCCCCCTCGTAAACTTCTATTCGTCCTCGTGGGGTTACTCTCCAGAGAGAAAAGCGGGCTTTCTCAGCTCCCTCGGGTACCAGCACGTAACACGAACGGCCGCCATTCGTGTTGCACCATCGACCCTTGGTAACACATGATCGTCAAGTCCGTGTTGATCTGATATGTTAGAGATCCGTTCCTGTGAGACGGGCGCGTAAAGGTATATACACGGTGCACTCCTATCCTCGTCAGGACGTGGATATAGGAGCGAATTTGGCCAGCAGACACTCAATTGGTCTCTTTCAGTGTATGCTCTGTTTACAGCTGGTACTATACATATGTTTTCCGCAGAGATTGGATCGATATTGCAATGGTTTTTGGGGGTCTCCAGGGCATAACCATTCGCACTACATATGCAGGGGTTTGTTTCTTGCCAGGGGTTTCAGTTGGAGGAAGTATTTTCCAGTTTGAACTGCTTCCACTAAGATTTCCATCGACTTGCTTGGTAGTCTTCGTTACTTAAACCCCCTTCTAAACAGACTTCATATGTCTCAGTGATTCCGACGGAGGGGGCATGTTTAGTGCAGGTCATAGAACTTGCGTGATATATAATGGCATTGGGATCGGTGTGGTCTCAGAAGGGACAGAGGCATATATTCCTTTTCAGTACAACCCAGGCAGCTAATGGGCCAGAGGGGCCTACTGACTGTAAGCATCGTCGGGTTTTTAAGGCTCCATCACTGGAGCGAGTAGAAGGAGCGCGCTTCAGGTTTGTCCCAAGTAGGGGTTTTCTAGGATCAGAGCTCTGCACAGTTTCCACGCGTGCCCAGTTTCACCATTGACCGGGCTGAATTCCCTTATTGGGAGGTTTTTCCTCGGGGGGTCCTCCCTCTCTGGACTCACTGAGAAGTGGGCCCTTCTTACCGCGTTATAGCAAACGATTTCGCTGCGTTCAGATGACTCCTTGTACGGGAAGATTATTTCCCTGCGGGTCTGGATTTGGAAACCGGGATCTTGGGTGAAGCCTCCTCTTTCTGACTTGAGGTTTCTTGACCTTCGGCGTAGAGGCCCCCTAGGTTCACTCTTTGTAGACTTTTAGTCTTTCTTGGAGAAGTATGTACCGGGCGTATACCTCATGTTCTTTTATTTCATCTCATTAGCTCCTCCCATTGTAGGGGGAGCCCCTCGCATCAGAGAACGCCTCTCATAGTACAATAAGATGGGTGGGCAGGGCTCCACTCAAGAATTGCATGTGGCGATACTCATCAACTCGCTCTGCGGCGGTAATACGTTTACGCTTACCAGTTCCCATAAGACCGATTAATCCTCTGTAGGAAGTCAGATAGATCTCTCCCTCCCGTTTGGCAAAGGTTTGTATATTTCTTCATCATGTGTCCTATGCTTCGGTTCACCCTAGGCCCCGCACAAGAGTCTCTAGCATCTGATGAGCGGTAACGTCCAGTGCTGATCTTTGCACATCGTTATTGGTGAATGCAGAGGACGTAGGCCATTCCATTATGCATTGCCGCTTCAACCGACTCAGGCATGTCCATTCTTCTAGGACTGAGAGGTGTATTCCCTCCAGATTTCAACGCTTCTTCACTCAGTCGGGGTCGCTTTGGTCCCGGAAAGGTCTTTAAACTTGCGATAACTGCTGCGGGGCCGGGGATTCGGATTTGGACGCCCCCTTTGTAGGATAGCCTGAGCTAGCATTCGGATTATACCCCACGTTTAGAGGAAGAGCTGGCAATACTTGAAACGTGGGACTGTAGTCTGGGAGAGCAGCCCGGTCATCCCCGCAATAACTTTCAGGGGGGGAAGGGTTTGTATGCATAGCACCTCTTGTAAGTTCGTGTGGGAGCTGCTCGCTCGGATTTTATAGGCAGTTCAGGGAGACAACAATACAGCAGGAACCTGTCGGCTCTCGCGAGACCACAATGGACGGCCCCCGGTCTTCGGTTATATCTTGCCCTATACTCACTAACACGAGCGACACACTCCTGTGTCCGCATCCTTACGTCGTTCTAACCTCTTATTTTGGCGGCATCCTGGATATTGGGGGTGCTGCCTCAAAGGCCATTTGTTATTGCCGAAGACGGAATATCAGCAGGGAGCCGGTTCACCGTCGAGCGTGTGAACGCAGCGGCACTTGCAGCTCCCACGGCCCAGTCATAAACTTCTGGGCGTGACGTTGACGGTAATGGTGGTGACATACTTAATAACTGAGTGGGCACCCCAGGTCTCACATCTCAGCAGCGCCTCCAATGTAATGGGTATTCCCCCACCCATCGCATATATGTGGTTGGTGGAACCCTATGTTCATGTGTGGTGCTTTTAACCTGTTAGGCTCACAGGGGCCTAACCCGCCACGGGGAGCCTGGGCACGTATAAATAATATGAGTAACCTCGTACTCGGTGCAGCGCCTCCACCCTGCGATAGCTCCCACCAGAGGGGGAGTGGTTATTCACAGGACAATATAAATATATATCACAAAAGCATGTAACAATCAATAACTTTAACAATGCAAACGTACTGATTCATATATCAACAGGTGTCCCCTCTCTAGAGGAGACACTACTACAGCTTCTCGCAGGATTGCGACCCCTTTCCATCCGGTGATCCCCCACCCATGTCCATAACCCACACAATATGTCTCTTCACGGAGATAGATATTTGTAACTCGCGCAGCCACTAGTCCCGTGTGATACTCTGTTGGGTGCACTTTAAACGATACCAGCCCTGGGTCCAGCCACGGGTGCCGCTATAAATCCCTGGGTTTGGGATCCGCCGTGATGTCTCTCCTATGGTGGGGTGAATTCCCGGCGTTGATAATATCACCAGCTCCGCACTCGTCGTACCTTGGGCAGGGATCTGTCTGCCGCCAGCAGGCCGCATGTCACTGCTTGGCATCCGTGAAATATAGTCTTTACATATGTATTGGGGTCTGACCCAGACCCAGGAATCCAGCTGCGAGCTACTGAGTGACCCTTACTCAACCCAAACAGCTAAGGGGGCAGAACCACTAACCTAGGCCTGTTCCCTGAAGCAACCACAAGCTGGGGAAATGGTGATAATTATCTGGGGCCTAGGGGGGGTTAACTGCCTAGTGCAAGGAGCTACTGCTCCCCTCACCCCTCCAACCTTACCCAGCTCCGCGCCAACTGCCGTTCTCTCAGCCCGCGAATGTATCAATCTCCCTCTTGGCAGGCAATCCCTTCAGCCCCTATTGGCACCCTGGCGTCACACTGTGTTTGTCTGCGAGGCTCATGGTCTTGTAGTCCCTTCCGATGGCTTTTCCCTGGTAGGCTATCATTCTGCGCGCTTTATCACTGCGCATGCGCAACTCTTTGGGGCCGCCGGCACTCACTGCGCATGCGCGAACTTGGCGCAACATGTGCTGCGCCCTGCACGGAGCCCCCCCCCGGGACCTCCGGAGCACCGGAAGCACTCCCTGCTCGGTCCCCCACCCTCCGGAATGGCCGTCGGGTCTGCCGCTGCCTCCGGCAGCACCCGCCATGTCACGGCCCGAGGTAATGGTGGTACAGGGCAACAAGGGGTGACCTGCCTACAATAACATTTCCAAATATGGTTTCTTTTTTTTGCTATTATTTTGGAGACTGATCGGCATACAGTAGATATCCTCATGATCCAATTTGTAGTACTCTTAAATAAAAAAAAAGATGTGATTTCCCAGACACTCTCAATCACTTATTACACATATTCTCAAGCCCCCATTATGTTTACACACAAATCACTGGAAACAATTGGACCCACCCTCCTTTACTATTTATGCTATCAAATGTATGATATCATGTTGATGGAAAGATTACTAGCATACTTGATGGAACTCCAGTCTACATGTATACATTTTGGTCCCCCATGAAGAGGATTTGAGATTCTCTCAATGACCTAACAATGCAAATAAAATGGGGAATTACAGATTTTTAACCAATATACACAAGAATGTTTAGAGTTCAAAAAAGCATGCACAAATGAAAATATGCAAAAATCCATTGGCATATCAAAATTAAAATATATAATAGCACATTAAAACAAATATTCTCATCTACCAAATGCAATTCCCAATCACATCAAAACATGAATTTTACAGTGTATACATGATGCATATAATCTGTTTATCAATAAATATTCCAAACAAATTCAATTCAACCCAAACAAGTATACTATTTAACCAAGCAAGTAAACGAATATATTACCATTCATTAATCAAATCCGAAATCAATTACAAATCCATCAAATCAATTACACATAATCTATTTCAATCGTTAAAAACCAAACCATTCATACAAAAAGGTACCATCAGACAAATCTAACTACCAAAAATAATCCCTATTAAAAGCAAGCACACCCTGAAATCAAGTACTGCAAAACCACCAAAAATTCCATCTATCTAAATTAAAAATTACAGTCACACACCTTTTGTACGCATTGCAGCAATACATTTTAAAAAACGCAAAACAACATTTCCAAAACAATCATTTCTTACCCTATATGTATATATATGATTCTAGACATACATATGTAGACCTCTTACCCACCCTAAGTGAGATTGGGGTGGTAGGGTATCTGACTATTATCATGTTGGTGCTGCTACCTGTTTGGCAACCAGGAGAGCTGAGCTTCCGCCACAGGGTACCCTGGGGTATCTACTTACACTCGGTGCACGCCTCCACGATGCGGATCCCAACGTGGTGGGAGTGTCCCTCAACCAAACAACCATACAGTAAATACACCCGTGTGAAATAACAGTATTTCTGAGCATGAACTGTAACTTCAATGAAACTCTCTTTCATAACATCAATAACAGCATATGAATAACAGTGGCATCATCCTGAATGCTACCATTGCCTTACCACCCACATTTCATCATTCACACATCCATCCCGTTCCAGTCCCCTTGAGTGTCGCACACACAAATAAGAATCTGGATGTAGTGTGATGGGACTAGCGCTTCCCTGTGTTGGGGGCCCTGGTGTGCACTTATTCTACTACCTCCCTGATCACTGCTCCTGATCAGAAAATCCTGGACTCAGCAACACTGCACAGTGATCCCACCGCCGTAGCAGCGCTGCTCTCTGCAGGAATGGATGCACACGCTGACATCACAGGAAAGATCTCCAGCCGGAATGATCCTTTATTACGGTCTCTCAAACACGCTGTACTGACAGTCAGGCACTGTCAGGCAGCATTCCTCTTGCTCTCTGAGTATGTGAACGGAGCCCCTTCTCCTAAGGCCAACCCTATACATACAGTTTCCCTCTACAGTGTCCGGGGACTAACTGGGCCCTGGGGTAACCTCTACCCTAGTCCCTACATGCAGAATATCCCTTCCTTAGATTCTGTCTATCCCAGGCTCTTGCAGCCACCCGTGCAACTGGCGCCTGGTGATATCCACCACTGAATACCTTAGAAACACACCCCCCTTCTTCCTATGAGGGGCCCTCTCACTACACAAACAAAGCAAACTGCTGTGGCTGCACTAAAAAGCCACACTGTCTCTCCTAGTCAGAGCACGCAGCACTGCAGCGTGTCACTGACTAGACTTACACAACCCCTAAGAGCAGGGTCCCTACCTAAGGGGCCTTCCCTAAGAACTTACCCACTAACCTAGTGGGAGTGGGACCTGCCTCGGGGTAACCTGGCTAGTGTAAGAGCCTTGCTCCTAACACTTCCTCCCCCCCTTACCTGCTCCCAGCTCCACCTGCCTAGCGTGACTCGGGCTGAATTCCCTCTCTTTGGGAGGTTTTTTCAGNNNCCGGGGGGTCCTCCCTCTCTGGACATTCACTGGAGAAGTGGCCCTTCTTACCGCAGTTATAGCAAACGATTTCGCTGCGTTCAGGATGACCCTTGTACGGGGAAGATGATTTCCCTGCGGGTCTGGATTTGGAAACCGGGATCTTGGGTGAAGCCTCCTCTTTCTGACTTGGAGGTTTCTTGACCTTCGGCGTAGAGGCCCCCTGAGGTTCACTCTTTGTAGACTCTTTAGTCTTCTTGGAAGTATGTAACCGGGCGTATACCTCATGTTCTTTTATTTCATCCATTAGCTCCTCCCATGTAGGGGGAGCCCCTCGCATCAGAGAACGCCTCATCATGAGTACAATAAGATGGGTGGGCAGGGCTCCACTCAAGAATTGCATGCGGCGATACTCATCAACCTCTGCGGCGGAAATACGTTTACGCTTACGCAGTTCCCATAAGACCGATTGAATCCTCTGTAGGAAGTCAGATAGATCCTCTCCCTCCTTTTGGCAAAGGTTGTAGTATTTCTTCATCAATTGTCCTATGTCTTCGGTTAGCCCATAGGCCCGCACAAGAGTCTCTAGCATCTGATGAGCGGTAACGTCCATGTGCTGATCTTTGCACATCTGTATTGTGGTGGATGCGAGAGGACGTAGGCATTCCATTATGCATTGCCGCTTCACCGACTCAGGGCATGTCCATTCTTCTAGGACCTGAGAGGTGTATTCCCTCCAGATTTCAAACGCTTCTTCACCAGTCGGGGTCGGCTTGGTCCCGGAAAAGGTCTTTAACTTGCGATACTGCTGCGGGGCCGGGGATTCGGATTTGGACGCCCCCATTTGTAGGATAGCCTGAGCTAGCATTCGGATATCATCCCCACGTTTAGAGGAAGAGCTGGCAATACTTAACGGTGGACTGTAGTCTGGGAGAGCAGCCCGGTCGTCCCCGCAATAACTTTCAGGGGGGGAAGGTGTTGTATGCATAGCAACCTCTTGTAAGTTCGTGTGGGAGCTGCTCGGCTCGGATTTTATAGGCAGTTCAGGGTAGACAACAATACAGCAGGAACCTGTCGGCCTCGCGAGCCACAAAATGGACGGGCCCCGGTCTTCGGTTATATCTTGCCCTATACTCACTAACACGGAGCAACACTCCTGGTCCGCATCCTTACGTCGTTCTAACACTCTTATTTTGGCGGCATCCTGGATATGTGGGTGCTGCCTCAAGGCCATTTGTATTGCCGAAGACGGAATATCAGCAGGGAGCCGGTTCACCGCGAGCGTGTGAAGCAGCGGCACTTGCAGCTCAACGGCCCAGTCATAAACTTCTGGGCGTGACGGTGACGGTAATGGTGGTGACATACTTAATAACTGAGTGGGGCACCCCAGGTCTCACATCTCAGCAGCGCCTCCAAATGTAATGGGTATTCCCCCACCCAATCGCATATAGTGTGTGTGTGAGGAACCTAATGTTACCAGGTGTGGTGCTTTACCTGTTAGGCTCACAGGGGGCCTAAGCCTCCGCCACGGGGAGCCTGGGGCACGTATAAATAATAGGAGTAACCTCGTACTCGGTGCAGCGCCTCCACCTGCGATAGCTCCCACCAGAGGGGGAGTGGTTATTCACAGGACAATATATATATATATCACACAAAGCATGTAAACAATCAATAACTTTACAAGTGCAAACGTACTTATTCATATATCAACAGGTGTCCCTCTCTAGAGGAGACACTACTACTGCGTCTCGCAGGATGCGACCCCTTTCCACCGGGTGATCCCACACCATGTCCAGTAACCCACACAATATGTCTCTTCACGTGAGATAGATATTTGTAACTGCGCAGCCACTAGTCCCGTGTGAGTACTCTGTTGGTGCACTTTATAACGATACCAGCCCTGGGTCCAGCCACGGGTGCCGCTATACCCTGGGTTTGGATCCGCCGTGATGTCTTCCTATGGGTGGGGTGAATTCCGGCGTGGATAATATCACGCAGCTCCGCACCGTCTGTACCTTGGCAGGGATCTGTCTGCCGCCAGCAGGCCGCAGTCACTGCTTGGCATCCGGAAAGATAGTCTTTACATATGTATATAGGGGTCTGAGCCCAGACCCAGGAATCCAGCTGCGAGCTACTGAGTGACTCCTTACTCAACCCAAACAGCTAAAGGGGCAGAACCACTAACCTAGGGCCTGTCCCTGAAGCAACCACAAGCTGGGGAAATGGTGATAATTATCTGGGGCCTAGGGGGGGTTAACTGGCCTAGTGCAAGGAGCTACTGCTCCCCTGCACCCTACCTTACCCAGCTCCCTGCTCCAACTGCCGTTCTCTCAGCCCGCGAAATGTATCAATATCCCTCTGTGCAGGGCAATCCTTCAGCCCTATTGGCTCCCTGGCGTCACATGGGGTGCTGCTGAGGCTCATGGTAGTCCCTTCCAAGAGCTTTCCCTGGTAGGCTAGCATTCGCGCGCTTATCACTGCGCATGCGCAACTCTTTGGGGCCGCCGGCACTCACTGCGCATGCGCGAACTTGCGCAACATGGCTGCGCCCTGCACGGGAGCCCCCGGGGACCTCCGGAGCACCGGAGCACTCCCTGCTCGGCCCCCACCCTCCGGAATGGCCGTCGGGTCTGCCGCTTGCCTCCGGCAGCACCCGCCATTGATCACGGCCACGGAGGTAATGGGGGTAGCAGGGCAACAAGGGGTGACCTGGCTACAATAACATTTCCAAAATATGGTTTCTCTTTTTTGCTATTATTTTGGAACTGATCGGCATACAGTAGATATCCCTCATGATCCAATTGTAGTACTCTTAAATAAAAAAAAAAGATGTGAATTCCCAGACACTCTCAATCACTTATTACACATATTCTCAAGCCCCCCTTAGGTTTACCATCACAAATCACTGGAAACAATTGGACCCACCCTCCTTTACTATGATATGCTATCAAATGTATGATATCATGTTGATGGAAAGATTCACTAGCATACTTGATGGAACTCCATCTACATGTATAAACATTTGGTCCCCATGAGAGGATTTGAGATTCTCTCTGAAATGACCCATAACAATGCAAATAAAATGGAGGAATTACAGATTTTTAACCAATATACAAAGAAATGTTTAAGCATTCAAAAAAGCATGCACAAATGAAAATATGCAATAAATCACATTGCATATCAAAATTAAAATATTAGATAGCCACATTAAAAAAAAATAATTCTCATCTACCAAATGGCAATTTCCCAATCAGCAATCAAAACATTGAATTTTACAGTGTATACATGATGCATATAATCTGTTATCAATAAAATATTCCAAACAAAATTCAATTCAACCCAAACAAGTATACTATTTAAACCAAGCAAGTAAACAGAAATATATTACCATTCATTAATCAAATCCGAAATCAATTACAATCCAATACAAATCAATTACACAATAATCTATTTCAATCGTTAAACCAAACCATTCATAAAAAAAGGTACCATCAGACAAAATCTAACTACCAAAAATAATCCACTATTAAAAAGCAAGCACACCCTGAAATCAAGTACTGCAAAAACCACCAAAAATTACATCTATCTAAATTAAAAATTACATCACACACTCATTTGTAAGCATTGCAGCAAAATACATTTTAAAAACAGCAAAACAAGCATTTCCAAAACAATCATTTCTTACCCTATATGTATATATATCGATCTAGACATACATATGTAGACCTCTTACCGCCACCCTAAGTGAGATTGGGGTGGGTAGGTGTATCTGACTACTTATCAGTGTGGTGCGGTACCTGTTTGGCAACCAGGAGAGCTGAGCTTCCGCCACAGGGTACCTGGGGTATATACTTACACTCGGTGCAGCGCCTCCACTGATGAGGGATCCCAACGTGGTGGGAGTGTGCCCTCACCAGAACAACCATACAGTAAATACACACCGTGTGAATAAACAGTATTTACTGAGCATGAACTGTAACTTCAATGAAACTCTCTTTGCATAACATCAATACAGCATATGAATAACAGTGCATCATCCTGAATGCATACCTGCAGAACCGCGCACCCTTTATTCGACAATACCCAGTTGTACCTGGCAGATACCTGGAATGCGCACTCCTCACCTCTGACAAGCCCGTTGCGTTTGCCTTCCCAGCCTGGGGTTCATGCCTGGCTGACGGGCGGCTGATCTGTTAAATGATAATGATTAGATTTAATAGGCTGCAATCTTCGCGTGTCTATCAGATGGCATAATTCATGATTGTAATGCATATACATTATATACGTGCAGTATTGCAGCCAGCGGGAATAAAATGCTTCAATCCCTGCCTGGAAAATACCTCAATGCACTCGGCAGAAAAACAGTCACAAACTCATACACCCGGGTATACCCGAATTCGTGGGAATAGCCGAGCTCGAATAAAGTGTGTCGCCAGTGTACCATCCCCTCACCCACATGTCCATCATCACATCCCCCTTCAGTCCCTTGAGTGTCCACAACAATAAAGAAAGTGTGAGTGTGAGGGATAGCACTTCCCTGTGTTGGGGCCCGGTGGTGCACTTATTCTACTACCTCCCTGATCACTGCTCCTGATCAGGAAAATCCTTGGACTCAGCAACACTGCACAGTGATCCCACGCCGTGCAGCGCTGCTCTCTGCAGGAATGGATGCACACGCTGACATCACAGGAAAGGAATCTCCAGCCGGAATGATCCTTTATTACAGTCTCTGCTACACGCTGTACTGACAGTCAGGCACTGTCAGGCAGCATTCCTCTTGCTCTCTGAGTATGGTGAAGGAGCCCCTGTCCTAAGGCCAACCCTATACATACAGTTTCCCTCTACAGTGTCTCCGGGGACTAACTGGGCCCTGGGGTATACCTCTACCCTAGTCCCTACATGCAGAAGATCTCTTCCTGTAGATTCTGTCTGATCCCAGACTCTGGCAGCTCACCACGTGCAACTGGCACTGGTGATATCCACACTGAATACCTTAGAAAACAACCCCCCCTTCTTCCTATGAGGGGCCTCTCACTGACACAAACAAAGCAAACTGCTGTGGCTGCACTAAAAAGCCACACTGTCTCTCCTAGTCAGAGCACGCAGCACTGCAGCTGTGTCACTGACTAGACTTACACACACCTAAGAGCAGGGTCCCTACATAAGGGGCTTTCCCTAAGAACTTACCCACTAACCTAGTGGGGAGTGGGACCTGCCTCGGGGTAACCTGGCCTAGTGTAAGAGCCTTGCTCCTTAAACACTTCCTCCCCCTTCCTGCTCCCAGCTCCAACTGCCTAGCGTGGTCCCCGCAACATTATATCCTTCTTCCACAGGAGAAGCTGCAAACCCTATTTGCTGGCTGGCTGCACATGATGTGGGTGAAAGGGCATTCCCCAGAGGCTGCTGGGAATTGTAGTCCACTCAGGACCTCTTTAGCATTGGGACCGCATGCGCTCTCTTTACTGCGCCTGTGCGAAGCTGTAATGGCCGCCGCTATGCTTAACTGCGCCTGCGTGACCTCTAGAGAGCCTTCCTGCCTCTATGCCTTATCAATGGTGAACCGGAGAGCCAAATGGGACCTGGCTACACATACATACATACATACATACATACATACATACATACATACATACAGTGGCAAGAAATGATAATCCAAAAAAAACCTATCACATGTTAAAAAAAAAAAACCTGTAAAAGTTAAAAAATATATACTTTCCTTTTGTTAACTTACCATTAGATGCCCACTCACCGAAATCCAGTGGAACCGGAAGCTCTCGAACCAATCCATGGGTAACCATAAAAAAATAAACCCTTACAATCCAACTGTGTCTTCTTTCTTCTATTTGTAATCCATTTTGTCAAAAGGGGTCGTCATCTGTGTTCTTCCATAACGGGGCCTGTATCTCCTGAAGTAGGCGGTCCCCTGACCTGAAACCAATGCGGTCCAGCTCCGGAGACCCCCTGCTCATGTAAACTATTATTAAAATGTATATTTTTAATGCACGATCGCCTGTAACTGCCTTGCATGGAGATGCAGAATCTACATGCAAATGTTACATGCTGCTTTTTTTTTCTATCAGTTATCGTACATGAAATTTCAGTGCGCTAGCAGAGGGAAAAAACATTGAACGCACGATAAGCATGTCCGACAGAAAATGGGCTTAAGGCTTTAGTGAATCGCGCTTCCGGCTTCACTTTTTATCGGACGTGCAATTTTTTTTAGGCCAGCGCGAAAGCTCGGAGCTTAGTGCATAGTCCCCGAAGTCTTTTCATTCAATGTCATCCATAAATACTGATCTTACAGGAAGTCCAGTTGAGACGTCAAACTTGGCCCATTATTTTGTGAATGTAAGACCGAAAACTAGCCTCTACCGATCAAATGGTCTGCAGCACTTATCCCCATCCACCTCTACCTTAATATACTGCCCCACACCACCCCCCTCCCTTCTAAAGCTTCATATTGCTGAATCCAAGGTAACAAAATCCACTTGGGCGATCTGCGGAGCACTTGTGATAATAACTTGAGGCTTGATTGTGTGAGCAAAACTACAACTCAGTCCTCGTGGGGCCTTAATTGGTCACCATTTCTTCACTTCTTCACTTCCACGAGTAGCTCACCACACTTCCCTCCATGACGTCTCCGGAGAAGGTACCTCTTCGCTCCGATAGATGAAATAATTTTTAACTCCCAATTTTTATGGAAATTCTTCCCCTTTATCTAAGGCTCTCATAGCAAAGGTCTTCCCACCTTTAATCACCAGAAGACCAAATGGAAAGGTCCACCTATACCGGATTCCATTATCTCTCAGTGCTTTGGTTATAGGAAGCAGTTTGCGGCGCTTGTCCAGCATGGTTGAGGATAGGTCTTGGAAGAAGAGGAGTTTAATGCCTTCAAATTCGATGGTAGGAATTCCTGGTGATCTGACATAGAGCCTCTTTAATATGGAAATAGTGGAAACGCATTATCACGTCACGAGGAGACTCCCCTGTCTGTGGCCTTACTCGTAGTGCCCTATGACAGAGATCTAGCTGCAGCTCGGACTCAGATTTATCTGGGAGCACTGTGGACAGCTATCTTGTGAGGAAATCCTCCACATCCGTAATTGTTTCAGGAAAACCCCTTATCCTGACGTTGTTCCTCCGATCACGGTTTTCGGCAAATTCCTGCTTGTCTGCTATGCCTGCAAGTTGTGACCTAAGGTAGGCGGTTGTTTTTTCATTCTTTTGAACTACTGTATTGTAGTATCCAACTTCTTCTCAAGCTCGTTAGTCCAGTCACCTATTAGATTAATGTGCTTTTATAAATCGTGCATTTCAGATCCCTAAAAAGTTTCCTTAAATCACTCTTCAAGCCGCCTCTAGTGATTAAGTCCCTATATCCACTCTCACTCCTCTCTCTCCTCGACTCCCTCTCTGACTTGAGGTCAGAGCCTTGGCTTTTCTGCTTGTGTCATCTCAGTGGAGGAAAAATAATTCTTTAAATCCAGTGGAGTCTTTTTCTTTTGAGATCTTGTTGTCATACTTCGACAGGGTAAAGAGAATAGTCCAGGCACACGGTCTTATCACAAAGTAAAAAATTTAATCCAGCATAATTCCAACATTTCGGGAAGCTCTCACCTTGACAAAGGCTGTCTGTGTGCAGCCGAAACATTGGATTTATGCTGGATTAAATTTTCTACTTTGTGATAAGACCGTGTGCCTGGACTATTCTCTTTACCCTGATACCACTTGGTGACCTGGTAGGATGACCCCCCTTGGTCTGTGGGCACCGGCAGGTGACATTATAGTGCTTCATTGATTGTGTGCCAGATCACCTCTTTCTATTGTCATCCTTGGACAACCAGGGGCTCTGTTCAGAACTTTTCTCATGAGTTTTACTGCTTTTAAGGCTTATTAATGCTGGGCATTGGCAGAGCTTTTAGATTAAGCTTCCATATCCCCCGCTGCCATGCATGCGCCTCCAGTTTAAACTTTTAAGAGAGACAGTGTTAAGGTCAATACTCTATTCTCTGCAGGTAATTTTGCCCCAGAGTGAGGTATTGCCTGGTGTGTGCAGTAATCAAAACTGTCCAGGCAGCTCCCCAGTATTGAGCCCAGGTCATATCAGATTAAGCTTTTTATATATGCTATGCAATGACGGAAGGGCAAATGGATACTATCAGATAGTCCCAGCCTCTTTACCTGTCAGGGTCTATAGTGTTAAGTAGTCAAAATGAGGCGTGGTATAAGTGGAGACATTGGTCCTAATAAGAGCCTCTCTGAACTATATGTCCCTCTCTCCAACCAGCAGAACCTGTGTCTGCATCTGCTACTCCTCTGCAGCAACTAGGGGTTAGATGGTCTCCACCCCCCTCTCCCACTGTCCTGTCGCCTCTACTATGCAGCCTCTTTTTTATATCCATGGTGAAACACTCCCTCCTGCCTTTCTAGGCCCTGGGGATCCACCTCACCTGCTTCAGCTGGTCCTTCTGTTCCTCACCCCGATTCTGTCTGTGGCCTCTCACCTCTATGCTGCTCTGTCAGCCATATTGGATCACCTCTTCACTGGGGTGTAGGATGCAGGGGACCCCACAGTGGTGGTGCTGCTGCGTTTCTGTCCCACCTCGCTGTTGTTGACCACTGCACCGGAGGATCTCCCGTGCACCACCAGTAGGGAGGGAGGGGGAGACTCGGCTCCCATTCTTTGCTGTCCTCACGAGCTTCTGCTGGTCACATAGGGGCTCCATTTGGTCCCGGCGGCCATTTTGGATTTTGCCGGCGCTCTGGTGTTGATGCAGCCTGCCAGTTGCCGCGCGCCACACCAGTACCACAATTGAGTGCCCCGGCCCCCCACGGTGACAACCCCCAGAAGAGGTGATTCTCTGCCTCCAAGCTTGCACCACTGCAGCTGCCCCACAGGGATAAGGCTGCGCTTATAGTGCCGGAAACGACGGCAACGTCAGGCTATGGTCACTGGAAAAATAAAATTGAGATGACTTCCAGCGATCACGACCAAGCCTTCGCACCATCGTTTGGATGTAACATCACGTCGCTGTCGCCGTCACTGGGACTATAAGTGCCTCCTAAGATGGCCGCTCTTTCACCTGCCTCATGCCTCCCGCGCCTGCCCTGCTCTGGTTTAATTTTGCGGTGTACAGTAGCTGGAGGGGGGGGGGGCATTTTCTTATAAGTAGCTTGTATTGCATTCTTTATTTGCTTTGTGGTGGGTGAACAGTAGCACATAGCTTGCACCCTTTAGCTAAAGGTAGGAAAGATTAGCAATACTGTAGCTTGCACCCTTTGGCTGCCGCCTTATGTAGGGCTAAGGTGAATTATGACACATACGGCAATACAACTGCTGGCTATAAGGCTAATAATTCCCAGCAGTGTGTTTCTTTGCTGAGCCTTTAATCCTTTGCAGTTTAAATGCTGGTTGGTCCTGCGCAGATAATACATATTTCTGACCATGCTTCAACAGCTTTGCATGCAACGAAACACAAAGAGAACCATTAAGTCAAAACCCAGCTGCACAACAAAATGGCAAAAAAGAATGGAAACACACAGTTTACTTCTTGTTAATACATTTTCCCTTCATTACACACTGTATTGTGGCACAGAAATGTTTATCTCTGAGAATAAAAACAAAATAGGTGTGCAGGCTTCAGGTCAGGCTTCTGACAAAACCAGAGAGAGGATGTAAGGCTAAAAGCTCTTTCCTATTATTCCTTTAGATTAAAGACATGCTCTTGTAATTCAAATTACAATTTAGTTTATTGTTATTCAGAAAATATTGTAGTCATTATGCTGCTTACTACTGCTAGGTGTTTTATGATATGCATAACATTTTTTCATGTGAGTTCACTGCTACAGATGTATAGTAGCAGACTTTATTACAATTAGAATGAGTGTTATAGATATATAGTAGCATGAATCTGTGTTTCCGAAATTGTTATAGTTCCTCATGTTTGAATTATTCATAATAGGAGTAGCTGGCTCTCTATTTACCAATATAAGAGAGAATGAGAGGCACCAGCATACAGTAGGTTCAGGGAGGTATTGTTTTTAACAGTGAAGGTATGCAGCATTTTTTTCAGGAATAATTTTATAGTGTGTGATATATCAATAAGTGTGTATTTCTCTAGCAATTGAGTGATCCTTTTAAGGGATCATGTCCTCTTATTTAGGGGTTTATGCAATATACAATTAAAAATTTACATGTAATTGCAAAAAAAGCAGTAGCTCTGTGCCATCACTATTTTTGGAATAAGGTGCCAAATTAAACATAGGCGCTACAGCGTCACTAGCAGCTCATCTTAAAATATGTTAAGAGGTCTTAAATTAGAACCATTGACTATGTGTAATTCTTGCATTTGTATCAGTCTTATATCTGCAAAATAAATACATGTGAGGAAAATTTGTGTTTAATTGCATAAGCCCACACCGTTTAACTTGAGTTTTGGGTGACTGGGACCAGTCTAAAACAATTGAGCCGAGCAGAAGAAATCTCTGCAGCACTATGACGGAGGAAATAAGCTGCCAGCTTGCAGAGAGAAAAAGAAAGCTCAAATTTACCAGACAGGAAGTTAAAGTGCTTAGCATGCACATTCTTGAACATGAAGAGAAATTATTTGGAAAGGATCCATAATATCCAAAGGGGCAGATAAATGTACAATATGGAAGGCTTCCTGCAGAAAAGTGAATGTGATAGCTTCAATTCAGTCCACTGTGAAAAAGCTGAAAAGATATTACATGATGCAATAGACTGATAGAAAACTTGCATAATTCTCCAAACATGCTACAGGAACTATATGAGGCCCTCCCAGTTACTTCTAGTTCCCATCTTTGTAGAAGAGGTTAATGGAACTTCAAGGTAGGCAAAATCTAAGGAGTCGGATGCATAGGGGCTCATTCACTAAACTTCGATACGTGGCTGAATGCACGTTACATGCCCTTAAAGCGCGATATTGCCTGTTTTGCTATTCACTACGTATTGATAACAGGACAGTATCGCGCTCTAATAGATTTTTATAAAGCTTTAACACTCTGGAAAAAATTACCATATAACAAGGCAAAAAAAGGCCAAAATCGCTTTTTTTTTACCAGAAACTGCTATTCACTAAATTGTGATATGCATATCGTACTTTAACAATTTTGCAATATTTTGGTGCTTGCTAAAGGCTGGTGCTAAAGATATTACAAGATACATAAAAGCATTTTCTTTTAGTTTTACTGCATAGGATTGATACTGGAGGCCGGAGGGGTTAACCCCTTTCCCATGCTACCCACCTGGGAGACTTATCCACCCTCCCCAGGGCAACAACCTCCACCCTCCACCCCACTACCCATTGATTGGCACAGTGTTAAACTATGAACATGCTTTGACACTATGGCAATAAATGGGCAAGCTAAATAAAAACAATTAAATATAACCAACCCCAAAACCAAAACATTTTCATAGAAAGAACCACAAAACCAAAACAGTTTAATGAAAACAAGAACCACAAATCCAGAAGTTAAATAAAAACAAGAACCACTAATCCAAAAGTTAAATAAAAACAAGAACCACTGCCGGTATCCCTACAATGTTTAAATCTCCTGGTTACGTGACGCAGACGATTTAAATGCACAAGAGATACTGGAACAAAAATACCGGGGCCTGCAACTCGGGAAGCAGGGAGTCCCCGAGGCTGAAATTAATGTGGTACAGCTCAGGAGACCCCTGCCCCCGTATGCTATTAGTAAATATAACATTAAAAACAACTTCATTACCTTAGTGGCTAGCCTCTATGGTAATTATTTATTTATTTTTTAATACTAGTTTGCGGGAGCAGGGGTATCCTGGGCTGAATAGCATTGATTTCAGCCTCGGGGACCCCCTGCTTCCCGAGTGACAGACCCCAGTATGGTGTGCGGTATCTCCTGCAGTACTTAAATCCCCCTGCTCCCGTGCACTAGTATTAAAATTAATATCTAAACTGCACGATTGCCTGTAAGAGCCGTACATGGAGACACAGCATCTCCATGCAGCTCTTACAGGCTGCAGTTTAAACAGTTTCCAAGTGATAACACTTAGAAATAAAATAAAAAAACGATCTAGTACGATCATGCATTTTTTTACCGAAAAAATTGTATTTTTTCTTAGTGAATACCATTTTAACACATATGTTTTATAGCGCAATAAAACAATGCAAAGTTGCTCGGCAATGCACTGATTGTATCGATATTTAGTGAACAGGCCCCATAGATTCTGCTCCTGCTAGTGAAGGTATGTGAAAGCTTTTGTAAACATTTTCTACATATACTACACTTTGAATATTCATTCGTCATGAGATTAGGGATGGTAATAAATGGACAATGTCTCATTCTAGCTGCCTCCATCATGGCATTGTAAGGGCTTAACCTATTACTTTTAAGAGGAAGGGGAAAGCACAACTTCCATCTTCAGTAATATCATCCAATAATATATAACAATATTCACAATATATACATATTTTATTGTTCATTTTTTGCAGAGGCAGTATTAATGGAATCTGAACCGGAAGTTTCAACTGCTCTGATGGATCAAGAAGACCTGCTGATCCAGAATCTGCAATCCAAGAAGAAGCATGTCAACAGTGGGTCAGCACAGAAACACAACCATTTCCAATACCACAACAGAAAGCTACAGAGGACATTCTAAATATTTCTAGTGCAACTACGTAGTCATCTACAGTACCTCCATTCCTTATCCCACTGTGTCGAATTTAAACCTGGTGGTAATTGAGATGTAGAAAAGATCATTGCCCCAGCAAAACAAAATCTTGATAAAAAAATATTCTAAACAAGAAATGGGCAATAAGCTCTGATATAGTTTAGGTAGCGTGGTGATCATGTGGGGGGATAACAATGCACAATTTATAGTTGACACTATAAATATTATGGGCAGTTGTGTCAATCAACATATTAAATCAAAGAGTCATTAGAAATGCTTAGTAATATTCTTATGATATGAAGCCAATGCTATTAATTACAAATTTAGATTGTCCATTGAGTTCTTCCTTCACCAGCTCACCCTGCTCCTCATTATTCAAACAGCTAGGAAAGTTTATAAATATACAGATCTACTACGGTCATGCCTTGAAAGTGGCAGCAGGCTTAAGACGCTTTGGCAAAAGGGTTAAACTAAATGATCCTTTTTTCAAGAGAATATATAGGTATTGCACTGTGTATTTTTGTCACATTGGAAGTAGCTGTGGGCATCTTTGTCTGTTTTTTGTGGTTTTAGCTAGGAAAATTTGCCAGACAAATGTTCACTATTGCAGGGGAGACCAGAAAAATAATTGCACATTCCTTTTACTTTTTTTTTCACCCAGTTTAGCATTTAGCAGCATTGCTGATTGTTTCATTTGAGATTACAGTGGTTCTTTCTATTATTGTGACCTGTTAGTAATTTGCTTAATTCTAATAGGGTCCTTTCCAAACAGCTAATTAGGATAACATTGAAGCATTTAGTTACTGGATTATTCTTCAAGAAGACATGCATATTCATATTAGGTTGAGTAAACTGTTAGCATAGCAACATGGGATTGTTTTATCTCTGAATTTAAAGTGAAAACATTTTTCCTAATCAATTTACTTTTAAACCCATTTCAGTTTGCAAACCTGTTTACACTTTCATTCTACTGTACCTTAAATGCAATCTTTTATTGCTAAGCTTTCAGCTAGTACAATTTACAATGAATTGTTGGTCTATTCCAGTAATCTAATTAGTGGGAGAAAGCTTGCTATTTTGGGTTTACCACACAGTACTGTTAAACAAAAAAAAAAGGCTTTTAACTGAACTGTTGACTGATGGACTATGGGAAACGTAATTACAGTACTGTAAGTGTCCTCTCATTTTATTATTTTACCTAATGATCACTCTTCTTCCCACAAGTCACTTGTTACTAGAGATGGGAAAAACTTTCAAAATCAGTTTCGTGGAATTTCCCAAGTTTTCCATTCAAAATCCGTTCGGCGGTGTAAAATACGTTGACGGATTGTGCCAGGTTCAATCCATACTGTATGAATTAATCAAAAACCGCCATTGGATACAATTCGCTGGGGGATTTTACCAATTCAATTCGCGAATTCCGCAATTCGCTGATGGATTTTAAGAATCCTATCCGCATGGGACAGCCAGGGACCCCCGCTGTGTTAATCCGATGGGCCATTAGTCTGTCTGCAGAAATGTCAAAGAAATGTTGCAGCATTACTGGGGTATTGCCCCAGATTTTCCCAGGCAAGTGTTCAGATACTCGTGGCTGCATCAGTTTATACTCCCAGAAACAAATCAGGAGAGGCTAATTAAATCTACAGTACACCTGTATGTATGTAAATTGGATATCCTAGATTTAGCCTATCAGATCTCATTAGACTTACAGAAAGTTTATACAATAGATTAAAATATTGCGAACAAACATATTGTATGTTAAAGTTATAAACATTATAGATCAATAAAAAACATATTGTATAGAAACAAATGGAGGAAGAAAAAACCTTTACATACTTAGGCTTGTATAGAGGGCAATATAAATGTAATACTATTACCTTAAATTGACGCTTGATTGTGATTTTGTGGGGATAAAATAATAACAAATAACGTCTAGGCAAATTACGATAAACTACATGTAGCTTAGTTTTAATTGCACCTGAGTGAAGACTGATCCCACAGAATTAACATACTTGTGAATAAGTTAAAATTAATATATATTATGTTAAAAATGCATACATAATATTGGATGGTATTTTATAAGAACTTCAAGTATTATTAGGTCATTCTCAATACTTCTAGAGAAAAAAACAAGAAACAGAGATGCAATCAACCATTATCAATATAGACCTCTTAACTGTATTCATTAATTAATCAATTCTAAATATAGAGTTTGATGAAATTTACTATTACATTCATTAATTGTAATATATAGCAAGAGATCTGACAAGGGTTAACACCATATCTAAACAACATTGACAATCTTACGGTCTGCATTTTACAGCATTCATGTGAAATTAATATCTGTGTATATTTGTATATAATCTAATTATTAATATTTATATATTTATTAATCTATCCACGTGATTAATGTATGTGCCATCAACTTAGATAAATTAGTGTGTTGTGCAATACATCCCTAAACTAAAAATGAATAATAATAAACTTGAATACAGTGTTGAAAATAATTCAAGTGAATTAGACCCCCTAAATGTAATAATAAGAATTACAACATAATGTATCTAGTCATCTGAATTGATAACCATGTGATGGTGAATATGTAATTAATAACTTGATTATACCTGTGAAAGTGTTGTGTTTTTTGTGTATACTCCAGCCAAAGAACCTCTCCAGAACAAAAGAATAGTGGGAACATGTCAAGCATATTCAAACCAGACCGTTATACCACATCAATAGACAGGATGAGGAGATACAATTAAACAACGGTACTAATGTCTATACAATCATTTAGACCTACTGGCTTAGAGTATTCTAAGGTCCTCAGAATATTAATCAGGTCCTCTAACTCCCCATCCCCATAAGGTATTCTATGAAACCACCATAGAACACCAGACCCGCCCCCAACACTGCACCCCCCCCCCGCCCCAAACATGCAGACTCTCCCACAGTCCCATGTAGAGGTTAGCGTAGCTAGGGGCAAATCTGGTTACCATGGCCATTAAACAGACGACAGAGAAGCCCAATGCTACATCCAACATGACAAAAATACACAGTAAAATAGTTATATATTCTCTTGAAAAAAGGTCATTTAGTTTAACCCTTTGGCCAAAAAGCGTTGTAAGCTTGTGAGCCATGACAAGGCAGATACCCGTTCGCAAGTCCTAATACTACCAGATAAAATACTAATATACCTCTATTAGGATTAAAATTCTCGTTTACCTCTATTAGGAGGTATAATGATAGGACCCACTAACTTGGGAAGTGGGGAGGGGCGGGCTTAAAACCTGGGAAGGAGGATCCACTAACCTCCAACAGCGGAAACAGCTGAGAATAGGTTAGCCCATGGCCATTCCACAGACCTGCAAATAATATCTGTCTCAAAATTGTGCTCAAAATAAATGTGATTGTTGTCAAAATGAACTCCTTTTGTGTGGTGCATAAATTTGTATCTGTATCCAAAAAGTGCTCAACAGCCCCCAACCCTTGGTGTGATTGATACACGTATACAATGAGGTCACATCGCATGTGGCCCAAATGTATGTGGATTTCCAAGGAATCTTTGAGATGGAGTCGATGACGTGCAGCGTGACCCTTAAATACAGCATGATCTCAATTTGACTAAAAAAGGTTGTAAAAAGTAGTCAACATATTCGGACAGGCTGGACATCATCGACTCCACCCCCGAGGCTATCGGTCTCCCAGGTGGTTGTTCAATGTTCTTGTGCTGTTTTGGAATGTGATAAAATACTGGCGTTCTAGGAAATTTATTGTAAAGAAAATGAAACTCAGATTTGTTAATCACACCTATAGACTGGGCCTCTAATAATAAGCCTTTAAACACCTTCTGATAACGCTACATCAGATCTTATTCTAAAATGACATAAGAAGAGCTGTCCCCCAGGAGGCGGTTGGCTTCCGCCAGATAATCCGACCTATCCTGAAGGACAATCCCTCCCCCTTTATCAGCTTGTCTAATGACCAATTGGTCCAATCTACTCAATTCTTTGAAGGCTAACACCTATAATGTTTAGAACTTTAACATATAACATGTTTGTTCACAATATTTTTATCAACTGTATAAACTTTCTGTAAGTCTAATGAGATCTGATAGGCTAATTCTAGGATATCCAGTTAACATACATACAGGTGTAGATTTAATTAGTATCTCCTGATTGGTTTCATATATACTATGTGCACACATAACCAGAACCCATCCCATGATGAAATCAGTTTGTCTGAAGAAACGTGTAGAGTGATGTGCTGCTGAGAAGTGGTGTGGAAACTATTCTGAAACACTAAACAAGAGGATTCATATATTTATTTATTTCTCTCTCTCTCTCTTTTTTTTTTTTTTTTTTAAACAAAGCAAAAGATTGCAGCGCCAATTGTTAAATGTAAGTTTAAAGATATATGACAATCAGTGATAGGGCAAAGTAAACCCCACTAATGATGGACTATGCCAAGTACAAACACCACTTAAAACAAACAAACAAACAAACAATCAACATAAATGACAAGGAAAGGTAGGACTGGATGGGGAAAAGGACACAAAAGGAAAAAAGAGGGGTAGGTATGGAAAAAAAGCCAAATAATAAAACCATGAAAATAACAATAAAAACACCGGAACTTCTGAGCAGCTATCCACAGGAACAGCCACCTTCCTCAATACTTCTAAAAAAACAATCGGGACATTCAAGAACAATTTTTTTTAGAAAATAATCAAGATTCATGTCCCGATTTATATCGAAACACAATTCAGTTGCTTTTTCGATCAAAGGGACATATTCTTCCAAATGATATCCCCATCACATTTAAACATGCTAACAATATTACAAATCTGTTAGCACCTAGCAAACAAGAAGCTTACACATGGGGAATCAACAAATATTGACGTTCGAGGCAATCATAAATGTGGGAGGAGGTGATGCCTCACGTGTATACATCTGGTCACTACTGATTCCCTTGGATCATTTGTTAATGGTTCTGTCTTTGAAGTTAAGGGATCTGTTGACTGTCTATCCTCTTTCATCATTTACATGGTGTCATTCTCGTGCGGCCTACAATATATGGGTCGCACAACCAATGCAATCAGTACAAGGTTCCTAGAACACAGACGTAAAATCATCAATGGGAACCAAGTACACAGTCTGTCTAAACACTTCTCTTCTGTACATTCCAAGGATTCAGCTTCTCTCACCATTTTGGGTTTGGAACACATTCCTCCATCCTTATTAGGAGGGGATAGATTCAAGAGGCTCCGTCTTCGAGAGACCTTTTGGATCTATAGGCTGGGTACTCTGTCTCCTGGGGTTTAATGAGTACATAGAAACTAGCACATTGTCTAGTTCTGTGTGTGTTGCCCTTCTTCAGCCTAATCTGCATTCATTTACATTTTATACTGCGAATGAGTGTTTTCCTTGATAACCTTCACCAATAGCAATCATCTTTACTAAACATTACCGGTATCTACCAGTTATAATTATTGCATTTCAATCTTTATTCTGTTTGTTTCTGAGCTCCTGATTATCAGTCGTCTTTCATCCATCAATTTACCATGCGGTTGTTGGATGTATGCATATTAACATTTGATAATATTTAAGATAAAACATTTTTAAAATATTTTAAAATTACACATTTTTTTCCATTTATTATTACGTACACTCCTCACACATACACATACACATCATCTTAATTGTGTTCCTATTAGAAACATTGCGTATTACTATATACACCTATCACATGTGTATATATTTTATACATTTTATTACATTATATATTCACTTTATATTTATTATAAAATTATTCACATATTTAGATTTAGTAATATACTGTACACATATATTCACTTTATCAACCTAGTCACATAGTAATCCGCTTTAATAATCACATTAATATTTCAATTTTTCATTATTTCAACTACATCACCTAAGGATTTTTTTGTATTTGAAATCAATATTTAATTTTAAATATTTATTTTTAAAATTTGTATATTGTACATAGTACTACATAATTGTATTTTTTATCTGTTCTATGTCTACAGGTACCTTTTTGTCTGATCAGATTTATCTGTTCGGTACACAGGTTTCTCTTTGTGCATCTAACATTAGTTTATTATACTGTATATTCAAAAATGTTTTATTTTTATTTTTGTTAGCAATATTAATTTATTTACAATATGTGTTTATTCTCTCTCCCCCTTGTTCATTTATCATATGCCAGTTGTTTTATGTATCATATTATATGCATTATTGTATTTTGTGTTTATGTCTTTTATCAATAAGCCGATTTAACTTTAGTCACTTTTTCCACTCATTATGGGTGGTGTGATGTTCAATTATTCAATTAATATGGACTATTTAAGGCATTAACATTTCCTCATTCCTTAACCTCGGAAGAAGTTGCCGTGACCTAAGCGACAAAACGCTTAAGGGTGTTTTTTTATTGGCTGCGCCAGGAGTCTATTGTACTGCGACTTGTCAATACGGAGGGGAGCTGTGGAACCTAGAGAGAGGTATCGCTGAGCCGGGGGAGCGGTGTGTGGACACACACTATTGGAGGGACCCGGCAGTAGAACGGAAGGATACTACATGACTCAAGCCAAGAGATCTTGAGCCCCATACCCGAAAGACGCAAAACAGGAACTGATGCCTATGTCCAATGCACAAATGTTACTGAATTGTTCTAAGTGACCTGATTTTAGCTCGTGACATTAAAACCTTGCATTTTTTACACTATGGAGCACGTGTGTGTGTTGTATAGATAATATATATATATATATATAATATATAGTATATATATATATATAGTGCAGAATAAATTAGTTCTTCTGTATTAGGTGATACCTTTTTATTGGATAACAATTTATGTCATAGGACAAGCTTTCGAGAGTAGTATCCTTCTGTCTTTCAGGTCAAAACTGAGAAGAGAGGATAACTCTCGAAAGCTTGTCCTATGACATAAATTGTTATATATATATATATATTAAAAAAAGGGACAGTGCATGCTCCATAGTGTAAAAAATATATATACATTCTGTGGTTGTTTACACCTTTTCTATCTTTTTTTTTTTTTTTACTGTCTTCCAATTCTTAGTTATATATCTTTTTGGTGTTTCCTAAAGTATGTACACTAACCCGAAGAAGGTCATATTGTATAGGGTGAACATTTTACTGTTTTAGGAGTATAATGCAATCATCAACACTTTTTTGTATTGACCAACTTTATATACATGCAGAAGTGTAGTTATTTTGATAATGTTTTTTTTTTTTGCTCTCATCATTTCACTTTTTATTTATATTAATAAACCACCAGGCTGCAGTTGTGGCAGCAGTCATACATAATGATGTATGTGAATAAATATGTCTTTGGGCCCTCGCTCCTATCAAAAAGGAATACGTGTAGTTAAGACATTCTCTTTACAAGCCATGCACTCTGCAAACATAGTTACATACTGTAGTTGTTATTTTTGTAGCTTGCAAAGCTGTAAGGGCAGGCTTGTTTGGGCCCCACAAAATGGTTGGAAAAAAAACTGTTACATGATGTCGTTTGCTAGTTGGCAGTAATGACAATGATGATTGCAATACTGGTGGGGGACAGATGCCACTCGCAACTCAATGGCTTAGCTAATTTTCTATCAGTCATCCTTTGATAAGTTAACTAATTTCTCTCTCACTAGACCATGAAGGCAGCGATGGCAGTGGTCAGTCACAAAATAAATCCTGAGTATATTCTTATGCCCCATTTCCCACCCCTGTGTCACAGATTAAACAATTAGAACACACACACACGTATTGAGCCAGGCACTGTGCCAACCTAGATGTTATGTTTGTGGCTGGCTAAACTTTTTGAGTGCAAGCTGTTCGGACCCACAAAATCGTTGAAAAGAATCATATTTACATTGCCACTAGCAATGGATTTAAATGTTGATTCATTGTAATAAAAGTGAGCCGTTCCACACTAGCATGGGAGAGATTAGTCCAGTGGTCACTTATGATTGCACCAGCTGCATTAAACACTTTCCAATGATAACACACTTGCCGATGAGCAACTCAATTACTCCACTGTCACTCATACAAGAGCATGCCATATTTCCATTTTAGCACACCAGTTTTCAATAGCATCAGAGTAAAGAAGCAGGAATGAAGTATCAGTAATATACAGTTGCACCATGTGCATAGCACTATTTAAATTTGTAGTGGTTGCTTCTTCAGATCTCTGTCATGGGTGCAGTAATATTTGCTCACTTTCTTCAAGGGCTTCCAAAACTATCAGCTGCTGTTGTCATATCGGTTTGCATATCAGGCCGCTTGCAATACTATTACCACTGCCAGTTGCCTAATGTCTGGTTTGCACACTTATCACCTCGAGCATCCACACATTATCATCACTGCTTTTAATCATCACTCCTACAGCAAGATCATCAAAATCCTCATGAGCAAGTTGTGAATGTCAGCCATTCTTTCCACCTTCACCTATAGAAGACTGTGTTGCATGAGTGCTACTTAGGCAACTCTTTTGAATGTTTTTTTGCTTCCCTTGAGGCGGACCCTGAGTATCTAATGCTCTCAGCTACTCTGCTAGACCCTGCTAGACAACATCTATTGGGTTTACAAGTGTGGGTGGGCTTAAGGGGAGACCTAACATTTGGTTATTGTAGTCATGGTGGTCACAGATGATGATGATTACGATGAGGATGTATGCCGTAGAACTGACAAACTGTGTAACAATGAGTGTTAAGTGTGAAGAGTGTCTGATGTATGTGGTGCTGTTGTTTTGTAACATTTAAATTTTGAACATGTAGGCATGCTTCAAAAATTTGTATTTACTGTACTTGTTGATGCATTGTCACAATCTTTTACAATGATCACGGTATCATCAGTTTCTTCACTTCCATTATTTCTGTGACCACTCTCCAATTCTTAATCAGAGTCTCTTACATCACCACAAACATAGTCGTCATCTTCCCCATTCACAATGAGTAATATTTAAATAAATAAATCTGCGTCAAGTCCACCCCCTTCTTCTCACAGTCATCATATTATTCTGACTTTCCCTTTTTACTTGCCTCTCTTAACAGCTCTTCAAAGTATTATGCTATCAATGTCAGAACGTATTCAGTGTTTATTAATGTTAATGATGAAAGTGATAACAATGATTTGCTTTTTTTCAGGTGATTTAGGGGCCACTGTGGTAGCATTTCCTTAGAACTGACAATTTAATGCTCAATCTGCTCAATGTCTTTACTAGGCTGACTCCCCAGTTTAAATCTCTTTAGACATTGATCCATCACTGTAAAGGCCGGAGAGGACCATAGAAAATGGTATTGAGGTAGGGAAGTGTTCAGAATAACTCAAACAAATCTACATGCAAATATATCTTTGATTCTACAAATGAATTATATAATAGATTACAAAATGCTATGGCAGAAAAAAAATAAACCCCATTGACTGCACTGTGCTGTAGATATTAAGTATATTTATAGTTTGTTTTATCACCCACACTCTGGGTTTTGAGAAATAAACTGTATTATCAAAGCATGGCACAGTACATCCAACGTTTTGGTCCCTGGAATGGGACCTTCCTCAAGGTGGTGCAGTTTGAGACTTGCACCTACAAATATCCATTGCTCTTGGAGTGCTGACTGACTTTCTTTACCATATATATATTTTAAGTTATGGGGGGTGAAAAAGGCAACAGAAAACCTCCACCGTTAGCATATAGCCAATAAAGCATATCACTTGTGAGCACATTCACATGTCTTAGACAGGTCTGCAACCCTGCCTTTCAACCATTATCACCTTGCATACAGTGCTCCCACTGCAGCAAGGGATTCTGGGAAATTACATGCAAATGAGCACACAATGTGTCACCTTTTGCCTGGAATATCCATTCACATGGAGCCCATTTAAGCTGATGTATCGCCATTCACACAGCTTTTAAACACAGCATGGGACTAGCAAAGCAAGTACAAACCACTCACAGACACCTCACACTGATGATACCCATCAAGGTTGAAACATGTCTGTGAGTGGTTTGTACTTGCTTTGCTAGTACCACACTATCTGACATTTTCACTAGTCCATGGGACAATAATTACATATATTCAGTGTAGGTACCTGTAAAATTTGGTTATGCCTTGACGTGGCTTGCAGGCTTATAACGCTTTGGCCAAAGGGTTTTAAAAAATAACCCTTATTCATGAGATCACTATTTTATTTTAGCCTAATTGGTAGGAGCGCAGGAATCATTCTTTTTGTTTTTGTATATGTAAGGCCTATCTTTTTACCAGCAGCAAACTTCTATAGGGAGGAGCACGGTAATACTGTATGTACAGTCTCCCTCAAAATTGTCTGTTAAGTTCACCTTGGCGCAAACACAAGAAAATCTGTTAATAGCATAGAAATAAATTTCAAGTGTATCAACCAAAAATGTACTTTGATGCAGCACAGTTTTTTTGTATTATTTTCACAGTATAGCTATTATAAATAATTTTACACTAATAATGTATATATACTAGCACTAGTTATAAAAAGATCACACATTCGTTTTAATTGTAACACTCAGGCATTCAATATGATGCAATGCGTTCAAATGAATTTCAAATGAATAATATGCATAGAACATTATATACAGTATTCAGCCTTCATAATCACAATGAACATTTGATTAAGGTTTTTACTACTGTACTTTTTAGCATTTACATGTTTACCAACAAGTACAGTTAAATATGATCTCAATTCATAGGCCCTATACTAAGTAATCAGTAATATGGCTGTAAAACTGTGGGTAAAAATACCACCAGATTTGTCAAAGCAAAGAACCAATGTTATCAGTTAGATTTTTATACTGGTACACTATGATACATAGGTGCAGGGTTCCCTCTGTGTATGTGCTATAATTAGATAGACAGACAGACAGACAGACAGAAGCCTCTGTAGATAATTAATTAAAGGCCACATTTAAATTGCTTTCAAAAGGCATAAATCTGATGCCGTTTTTTTTTTACTTGCTTTTGTCCCAGTTTTGCAGTTGGGAGATTTTAGAAATTAACCCCCTAAGTGTCAATAGAACGTCAGTATCAAGGTACAAGTGATGCAAATCTGGGGCAAAAAGTTGTTATAAATGTATTAAAGAAACAAATCACATTGATTTCCAATCAGAGTTTTCCTAGGTACTGTACATTTTCAATCGTTTTCTTTTAGCTCAAAAATTAACCACTTTCACCTTAATACTATATCGGTGGTTTATGTACAGTATTAAAGTATAAATAGTGCAATTCAGATGTTTAAAATAAAAAAAATATTGATGTCAATGGGAATTTGTTGTTTTTTTACACATGGCGCAGACCTTTTCCTCAGAATTATACCACTTTTGTCTGGAATATTTTTTGACCAAGTGCCTTGTCAAATATTGTTATTTTTCAATTCTTCAATATTCAAAAACACTTTATTCAACCCACACATTTCAGCTTTGTTTAAATGTCTTCATACTAGCAAGAAAGTTTTAATGAGCATTTGCAAATTCACAGGGGGAAAAAAAACATATATATCAAATGAACCTGAGATTTTATTTGAGCTACAGCTGGATACAGATTTAAATATGTCATAAAAACATCAATGACAAGATTTATATATTGAGAATGCTGACAAATTACTGTTTATAGGGCACAGCAATGATTAGCAATACACCAGTAAAATATAATTGGCATATTCAGTAGATAAATGACTAATTTTCAGAAACATATATGTCACGGGCCATTAAGTTTATACATAACCATGAAGTTCCTGGCAAGTGTTTTCTCATAGGAATGGAACTGAATATCAACTCATCCTTTTCTGGTATTTCATATTTGAACATTATGTGATTTTTGTTTTCTGAACAAGGATGTTTTAAAAAAATCTATTCTCAAAGTTTTTGAATATCTTTAAAAAAAAACACACACACTTATTAGGCTACTGTACTGTACATTCCGTTAAGATCAAGAAATGAAAAAATGTGCATGTTGTTCAACACAACCTTATGTTATCCATAGCCATATTGCCAGTGGTAAAGCAGAGATCACAGGCTTTTTACCACGATATCATTCTGCAATTGTTAAATGTGATAAATGCAAATAAATATGCAAACCAGTACTTAAAGGCTAATTACTTATTCACATGGTGTTCATTAAAGTCTGATACCCGACAATATCGGGCGACCACCAATTTGTATTATTTATCTTGCCTACATATATAAATGCACCCTTATATGCATAGGCAAAATATTCAAAAACAACCCAGAAGAAGAAATCCAAGTATATTACCCCTTAGCAGTCCAACTGGCCAGCTAACCATGGCTAGGTAGCCCATGCGTGCTACCAAGGTATTAATATACACATGTAGCACAGGTGATTGCCCCTGCTGACATTTTATTGTGGGGTATTCTGCGTCATTACTGCCATTAAATCCTATGAATACTCTGATATTCAGTGTTATAACACAGTAGAGGGGGCAGAGGACTGCATAGGATGTCACCCCCATAAGGGGCATTGATCACCTTCTTACCCCTTAATACTGTAGCTAACCAGATAGGAAGGCCAGTCAAATAAAGGGTATAATGATAAGCAACAAGTAGATAGGGCCTTTAATCATCAGGGAATAATTCCTTAGAGCTTTGCACAGAAAATCAACTAGAGCAGTGGTTCCCAACCTCCAACAAGTCAAGTTTTAATGATATCCCTACTTAATCACAGGTGGCTCAGTCAACATGACTGAGCCACTGATTAAGGGGACCTATTCTTCTGAATGGGACTCCTAGCAGAGTTAATACTTTGGTGGTGCAACCACAGAGGTCATCTGACAACATGAGATAGTGGCACCGAAGAGATATAGATATATATATGTATATATCCGGTATAAGGAGGATTTGAAGATCTCCCGGTCCTGTATACACAGCATGTGAGGCACCAAATATACATCAGAAGCTCTGCAGGATCCCTGCTGCAAGTGTTGGGGTTTGAGATTATGGGCCTCATGCAGTAAGCCCCGATACAAAATTTTCGGCAAGAATTGCGAAAAGGCTTTTTTTGGGCGATTTGCCCTCGCAGTAAGGGCCGAATCCTTCCGATCCCTGCCGAAGCACTGCGAAAGCAAAGCTGCCGATGAGCCTGTGCCAATACAGCCTGGCTCCCGATAAGGCCTTTTCTGCCGATAGATGTTTGCAGCTGAGAGAGACATCCGCTCTCTCAGCGCAAACATCGGCAACAAATAAAGTATTTAAAAACAAATTTACTGATAGTGGACATGTGCAGGGGGTCTTCGGAGCTGAAGCGCGTTGGTTTCAGCTCCGGGGACCCCGTGCTCCCCGAGATACAGGCCCCTTTTGGGGTGCCGGTATCCCTCTGCTTTGTTTACAGGTCGCGGTCACGTGATCGGGACCTTTAAACGCAGAGGGATACCGGCACCTCATAAAGGGGCCTGTATCTCGGGGAGCACGGGGTCCCCGGAGCTGAAACCAACGCGGTTCTGCTCCGGAGACCCTCTGCATATCTACACTATCAGTAAAAAACACACATCAATAAAGACTCGTTCCTTACCTTGGCGGCTATGTGCTACGGTAATGAAGTAGCATGAATGTATTTTTAATAATACTGTACAGTGAGCAGGGGGTTCCCTGAGCTGAACCGCATTGCTTTGTGGAGCAGGGACCCCCAGCTTCCCGAGTTACTGGCCCCGGTATGTGTCATCGGGTGGCAGTGTCGCCGCCATGTTTATAGCGTTCCCGCAACAAATATGGCGTCCACACTGTAACCGATGGCCCAAACTGGGGCCTGTAACTCGGGAAGCAGGGGGTCTCTGAGCCACAAATAAATGCGCTTCAGCTCAGGGGGCCTCCTGCTCCCGCACAATATTATTAAAATACATTAATGCTGCTTCATTACCACAGCGGATAGCCGCTAAGGCAATGAAGGGGTTAACGCATAGTAGCATGTTTATTGGGGACAAATGCCCCCAATAAACATAGCAGCAATGCACAACATACAATACAGTAATGGGCAACAGTACTATTATCCACAAAAGGATAATAGTGCAGTTGTTCATTTACAATACATACACACCAATAAAGACATTAAATACATGTAGCACTCACCCATGTACGGCTGCCACGATGAAGGCCATCCTCATCTTCATCCTGCCCATGCCCCATCCGCTTCTGCAAAACAGACACAATAATTAAAACATTCTATGTAATGTCCCCTAACCCCTTAATCACCATAACGGTTATTAACCGCTACAGTCATTAAGGGGTTAACCCACCATCACCCACATACCCTCTCCCACTAACCCCCCCAACCCTGATGCCCAACCACCCTCACCCACTATCCACAGGGGAGTACTACCAAATACCCTTGGGGCCTAATACCCCCTCCCCCAGCACATACAGTACAATAATGAGCCAAATAAATATTATCCACATAGGTATAATACATTATTTGGCCATTATTAAACACATTCAATACGGTAATAAAGTGATTTAAATTGTACTAACCTCATCAATAAGAAGTCTCCATCGCCAGCATAATCCTTGGTGTCCGTTGCCAAAATAATAAATAGCCAAAACATTTGAATACCAGTAACATAACACTGAACCCCTTAATCACCTTATCGGGTACTAACCTGAAAGGTAATTAAGGGGTGAAGCCATCCTGCAATGCCAACAACACTTATGCATAACATCCTCAATGATTTAAAAAATAATTGCCTAACCAAATCACATTTAATCATTCAATCTGAAGGCTCACATGCCTCTTAAAACATTGCATTTACAGTGTATACATGTAGCATAACATGTAAACTACATGTACACGCTGCAAATCAATGTTAACAATACAATAATACCACTCAAATCGCCATACATCACAAGAAGTATATTATTTAATCCAATTAACTCACCATCAATGAATTAACACATCAATTACATCCCTAAACAATTAAAATACCATCCATACCAATTACACAATGAACTAAAGCTATCGTAACAGAGAACCACTTCAAAACATAGAAAAAAGTACACCAACAATTACAATATACTAAAGCAAGGCTTTCCATAACCTACTGTACGGCCTAGAAGCCCAAAACTTACATCTCTCTAATAATAAAATACATTTACCACACATCTATGCATAGCCACAATGATTAACAATACAGAATATCAAGCTTTAACAACAGTATCATTTATTACCCTGTATATATATATATGTAGACATACATACATACATACATACAGTGGCAACAAATGATATGCATTTAAAAAAATGAACACATGAAAAAGCAACAAAAAACACAGTTACATTCAATACATTTCTTTCTTAAACTTACCATTACTTGCCCCCACCGACTCCCGTTGATCAGCTTACTCACGAACCAATCCACGATACCATCCACGGCACCATCCACGAAACAATCCAGGAACAGGAAACCATGAAATAAAAAAACATTAAAAATTAAACATTAAAATAATACAACATGACAATCAAGGGTTGTTCTAGTTTTAATCCATGTGAATCTGTATTAAAATACCTTGTTCCGGGGTCTTCTTGGCGTCCGGTGCCACGCCCAGGTCTTCAATCTTCAGGAGGAGGTCCTTCCTCCTCGGCGTCTGTCTTCAAAATGAGACGCCATAGGCTTTTAAAGGCCTATGACGTCACATTTGTCGTCATATGGTTCCCACGGCCCTGATTGGGCCGTGAAAACCATGTGTTTTGGCCGATGTAAAAAAAATTGATGACGTCACTTAAAGGCAATGACAGCACAGCCAATCAGAATGGCTTTGCTGCAATTGCCTTTAAGAAAACGTCATGAAAAGACACATGGCCGGACTCACATGGTACGGCAGCCAATCAGAGTAGGGATGGAGTTCCTGAAGGGGTTAAGGCCTACGCTACCCACCCGCAAGCCCTAAACTACCACCGTTGGGGCTAATACCCCTTTCACCCACCCCCACTAGCCACAATATTAAACCGGTATTAACTGCTACGGTCGTGAAGGGGTTAAGTGCCCCCGCAACCCCCCCGCAAGTCCTAAACTCACACCCAGGGTCAAATACCCCCCTCACCCATCCCCGCTACCCACAATAACGCTGGCACGGTGGGTTAACCCCTTCATTGCCTTAGCGGTTAGCCGCTAAGGTAATGAAGTGGCTTTTAAATGCCTTTTTCCTGCCTCGAAATGCATGCCGGGGGGCTCCGGTGCGGGTATCAGCTCCGGAGACCCCCGGCATCAATCACAGGCAGGAAAAAGGGCTGATTTTTTCTAAGTTTCGCCCTTGCCGATGCTTCTCCTTCAGCAAGTTGCCAACTTTAGTTGGCGGGCTGGATTGGCCATAAAATCTCCAATCTGGCCTGCCGATCAGCACCGAAAAGCTGATCGGGGCTTACTGAATTCAGGCGGGTTAAAAAAGTCCCGATAAGTGGCTTATCGGCAGCCGGGTGGCGAAAAATATTTTTTCGGAAGAAAAGTTGCCGATAATTCCCACTTATCGGGGCTTACTGAATCTGGAAGGGAAAAAATGCAGATAAACGCCTTATCGGGGCTTACTGCATGAGGCCCTATATCTCATAAATGATGTTGTTCTAGCTCTATTTGTGAGTGCGCATTTTATAATATTTTCAGTCCTACATAGATTGTAAAACTTTAATACACTAGGAGTGCGCCTGTTTTCTTTGTTTCTTCTCAGGCACTGTATCTTTAAGGGATTGGTGATCCCTAAATTCAGGCTGCAAAGACTGAAAGACAGTGTACTTGGACTGGATTTTCATTTGTATTTTATTATTATTTTTAGTATCTACAGGAAGGCCCCGCTTCTCGACGCTCCACTTTTTGGCGATCCGCCGATATGGCGGTGCCGAGAAGGGGGCCGCCAAGTCCGCGCATGCTTCACATGGATCCTCTGCCTTCCTTGTACTATTTTCTGCTGTAGTTCTGATTTTCTCTGTTCAAA
This sequence comes from Ascaphus truei, assembly GCA_036426205.1. Classification (NCBI taxonomy): domain Eukaryota; kingdom Metazoa; phylum Chordata; class Amphibia; order Anura; family Ascaphidae; genus Ascaphus; species Ascaphus truei. The sequence continues at coordinate 10,698 of WSYH01001225.1, read as the reverse complement.
TATAGTTCTATTAAGTAAATTCAGATACGTGACTTATAGACCGTTTTGATCACTTGTTGAGTGAGATTGCATGTGTACCGTAGCTATTAAGAGAGCTCTGATAACATGCCAAACTCGCTTGAAAACTGCTTCTCATTCGGTAGCACTCTCGCAATGTCAAACCGAGTGGTACTGCAGCTCCAACAATGCTCAAACTTGCATTGTTTGAAAAATCAAGTTATTTAGGTAGGTCCGATATGCACATTGTGGTTGCAACTCACAGATCACATCTCACCTGATGGGTGGCGAGATGGGATCCATGATGCACATATGAAGGAGAAAAATGTTTTCTTACTACATTAGCCAGGGGTCTCCGAAGCACACCCGCATAAAGTTGTGTGGGGCAATAGGAATAATGAGGTATCATTCAGCCACAGATTAGAAAGCTCAGCCACAGTCTTAAGAAAGGTCAACCACAGAATTAGTGTGGCAAGTGAGTTTATGGAAGATCATGTAGTATGGGGCACTTTCCTTCAGGAAACAGGAGATAATTATGGCAGGATGAATTTGAAACAAATATAGAGCTTTAGTTATAACAAAGGCATCACGGTCACACAGTTTTGGGGTGTAATTCAGAAAGAAAGGTGATTACATTTCTAACATGGCTGCAAACTTTGTCAGAGAAGGGGCACACAAGAGATTTTTAAGTTTTGTCCTATAGTCTGATAACTACATGTTGCCATGCCTGGTTTGAGCTACCAGTCTGCCCTCCGTGACATGCAAACCCTGGTAAAAGTGCAGGCAGTGTCAGGACCAATGATCTTGGGTTTTCCCCACAGTAGCAGCTCTCTTGAGTGGCAGGGGAGGAGGTGGTACAAGGTCTGTGTTCTGCCTAATCCTGGGCTCAGCCCTTGTACCTTCCCCCTCTGTACTTAAGAGGTTGCACAGCTAAATTGTTTCAGTGTCTCTTCCCCTGAAAGAGACATGTAGTCACACAGGGGTGTATCTGGCATTGGCACCCACTGTCCACTCCCTTTTGGGGAGTGGGGTGATATCTTTTCCCCTGGCTCTATTAGAGAGTCAGGGAAGAGTAAGGACTGCCTAATGTGCCCTTGGCCTGGGGTGGAGGTCCCGGGACCATTCAGAGGTTGGAAGCCTGTTTGACTGTGAAAGCAGAGACCAGTTACATTACTGTGTATGCAGAAGGAATAAACTGGATACAGTTAACTATACTACGGCGTAGTGTGAAATCGGTCTGGGGGGAGTGGAGTAATTCTTCTGTAGGAGATTGCCTTCATACATCTGGATAAGTAGATGTAACGGGTATTCCACCCCACCCAATCGCAGATTCAGTGTGGGTGTGGAGAACATACGGTGTTACCAGTGTGTGGTGCTTTACCTATTGGCTCACAGGAGGGCTGAGCTTCCGCCACGGGGATCCTGGGGCAATTATATGATACTATGAGTAACCGCGTACTCGGTGCAGTGCCTCCACCTGCGATGGCTCCCACCATAGGGGGAGTGGTTCCTCGCAGGACACATACAAATAACTCGCACACCTATTTGTATAGTAACTAAGAACGTTTACTTGGGAACATAAGAAACAGCATACAACACAAATAGAATACCTACGGTTGTCCCTCTCTAGAGGCGACACTGACTACGGCGTCTCGCAGGACGCTTCCCCAACACAGGATGATCCTACCCCGTGTCCATAAGATCCCCACCGAATGTCCCGCACTCTTGCAGAGAGAGAGAATATGGGTGACTGCGCAGTCACTATTAAACTAAGGGCCCATTGGTGCACTTGTAGATTTAATAGTACCTGCCCGAGCACTCCGGTGCTCGGATCTCCAACTGGCTTTGCAAAGGATCCGGCGACCGCAGAACACCGTAACCACCTCCAGGGCGATCCCATCCGGAGGACTGCAACAGCCGCAATGAAGAACTGCGCCCACTCGCTGCACGGTGGCGCAGCGTCCGCTGTGTCTCTATATGGGGTTCCTTCTGAACTACATTGACACGCGCTATACTATAGACCATCCCTACAGCACAGCAACCTGTAATGGCTTTGGGGAAAACTCCTAGGGCCTACGGGGTAGCCTATCTTATGCAGGGGTCCCTGACCCCCTGCACCCGCACTACCTCCTCCCGTACTACCCGAGTCCCCTCTGCCTCACTATTAATTAACTGATCCCAGTGCCTGCACAACAAGCTGTGACCCATTGGATGCTTGCAGCCAACGTGCTGCACAACACTGTGCTTGCCGGTCAGACCTCACGGCACTGACAGCCGTGACCCTGACCAGGCAGCACACTGACACTAAGGGCAGCGTCCCTATCTTGGGCCGACCCTTATCAATTACCTCACTAGCCTCTTGGTGAGTTGGGGCCTTACTGGGATGTGGGGGACCTTGCGCGGTACAGGAGCTTCACTCGCTCTCTGCACCCTTCCTTCCCCTTCTGCTCCCCAGCTCCAACTGCTGTAAGTGACAGGGTCCCTAACCTGAGGGCTGTCCCTGGCAACACTCACTCCACTGGGCGACTCAGAGCTAACTTTGGCCTTGGGGGCTGCTGGCCTAGTGCAGGGAGTCCCTGACTCCTGCATCCTACCTCCTTCCCTTGGCTGCTCCTGGGTCTGACTGACTGGCGTGGTCCAAGCCCACGAAATGTATCCTTTTCCTTCTGCCAAGTCATTCCCCAGCCCTATTGGCTCCCTGGTGTCATGTGGCTCTGCCCCTATGCACCCTGGGTGCTGGCAATCCTGCACTGCGCATGCGCGAGCTATCTGTGGGCCTCCCGCTCTATTGGGCTCCGGCGCATGTGCAATGGCACTCACAATGGCGGTGCCCTGCTTCGCTAGCCGCCGGGACCCTAACGACGCGACCGTGACCTTAGCAACAGCCCGATCGCGTCCCTGGCAACCGGCCGCATACCGGAGGAGACGCGCTGCTCCCTGCTCCGGCCCCCACCCTTGGAAGCAGCCGTCGGGGCCGTCGCTGGCTCCGGCGGCACCCGCGACCACGCTGCTCCAAGGGAGGGGGGTCTCCACAAGCCACGGGAGCTCCAGGCTACATAGAGAAAACTACAGCGCTCATCTTTAACACAAAAATTCGAACACATGTAGGAGCCCAAAACAGAAAAATAATATACTGGCCCTTCAAATTACAGCTCAACCGTGAGGAGATACTTCCTTGACCTCCACCAATTCGTTATTCGTGTAGTGATGGTGAGCGCATAGGAGAAACAGAAAAATAAACACTATATGAATATTAGCCCACTAAATATAGCATATACAGTATATACGCAGGGAAACACAGCCCTGTGTCGGCATAGCTGCTCTGTTCTTGACCACTGAAGGCCACCGTATTTCCTGAGGGAGAAGCTCAGTTGCAGGCCCTGCGACCGGACGCGGCAGCAAGGGTGACCCCTGCATGAGCAGATACAAAGGAGACGGACGCCGGAAGTGTTTTACTTACATGTAAGTTCTGCATACTTACAGTACTTGTCGTTTAATAAACTTACCTCTATTTATTTGAATGTGTTTTCGCCCCTATTTGGAGCCATATAAGAGGGAGGGAACTTCTTACATCCAACCCCCCCTACAATCTCTGGGTACTACCCTTTGAAGTGGATCGTTCAAGAGAATTCCAAAGAAACCCTGATAAGATTGGCTCACACTTGTCCGTGTGAGTAAGATCTGGCATCAGCCTTTTTGTTATATTCCACCACCTATTCCCTGCGTGTATATATATATATATATATATATATATATATATATATGCTATATTTAGTGGGCTAATATTCATATAGTGTTTATTTTTCATACATCTGGAGCCTGCAGCAGATGGAGGCACTGTACCAGAAGAGATAAAGACCAGTTATGTATTGTATTGTATGTCTTTATTTATATAGCGCCATTAATGTACATAGCGCTTCACAGTAGTAATACACGTGGTAATCAAATAAATAACAGATAATATAAATAACAGATCATGGGAATAAGTGCTTTAGACATAAAAGTAACATTAAGGAAGAGGAGTCCCCGCCCCGAGGACCCCAGAGTTCTGGCCAGATGTCTCCATTTCCATCTGCGGACCACTCAGCACCCTGTGAACCAACAGGTAGCCAGCACTACACACCATGTAATGGCAAAATCTCCCAGTGGGTGGGGGAAACAGCGTTACATACACACATGCAAAAAAGATTAAAAAAAAACATATCTTGACAGATAACCTGGGAGTAGCATCAGCCATTAACTACTTCTCTGCATCTTCCCCCTCAGTGATACTGTATGTCCAATTAAAAATGTATTGTTGATTTGTTTGCACAACAAAGTTAGCTTCAAGGCAAAACATGTGCTAGGAACCAAATGGCATAGCTGCTGCTCTGTCTAAAGTTAAATTATATGTTTTTAAGAATCTGCTGCCAGACGCAAAAAACAAAATTTTTTAACATGCCCACTCCATCTTTGGCAGCTTGGCCTCCTGGTCTAGATGAAAATACAGGTTTGCTATTTTTAAAAAAATTGATTATAGAAGGAAATCGGATAGCATGCAACATACATACAGTAGATCAAAAAAAGACCAAGCAGACTAAGGAACATGGTTATATTTAATGAAAATAGATGGGTCTAAGATATGCCTGGTAAAAATCATCAGAAGATGGTCAGAGGATGGAGAAAATGTGTTAACAAACAAATATATGCCTCCCATGCGCTTCTGGTTTTTATCTGTCTTTAAATTATGTTTATAAGAAAAAGGCTATTCCCCAACAATTTCGGCATACTCATTTTTATGTAACTAATTTTGTATCTGTTTTAACCCCAAATACCCTGAATATGTATTATGCATATGTATATTAAATATGAAAATCTTGATCTCTACATTTGAGTAAAGTTATTCCTAGTCTGTTGTTAAATAAAGACCACACGTAATCTAAGGCTATGGAATTGTGCAGTGAATCAAAACATGCTTTTTGTGTTGTTACATATTGTAGACCCTATTGTTTAGAATAATTAGTAGGTTTTATTCATGTTTTAATTTGTTACCACAGCACTGAGAAAAATGAGTAGAAATTGTAATTCTGCTTCTTTCTTCTGCCTTGTATGAACTGAGTACAAGTTTTCTAAAATGTTATGCACTTCTGACACAATAATACTGATTATACATATCGACAGAACCCATACTAGTGGTGCATTTAATATGGTACACATTAAATGGAGTATAGAGCATTTGATAATTTATGTAGTTCATTAGCGAGTACATTTTATGTTCTGCTATTGACATTATGCATACTATTGCAGTTGGCAATAAAAATGAAGAACATAAATATTTTGGAACTCACATGCATACATAACTAGCAGGAATAGGCTAAACAAAAGCAAAATGTTTCTGGATCTTACTAGGTAGTTGTGCTGAAAGTAACATCATGTAAAATATGTCAAGGTCACACTGACTAGAGATGAGTGAAATGTTTGCAGAAATCTGAATCTACAGTGAATTGGTCAGGTCCTTTCAGCCACAGAATTCTGTGGCTCAGTCTTAAAAGATTTGTTTTGTTTTCCTATCACTAAAATTCTGCACAATGAATTTGGAATCCGGATCTGCAAACGGAATACAAATCTTCAAATTTAATATTTATTGGAGGAGGAGTATATAAATAGATGAGCAGCCTCAACTTAAAGCCATTGTGTTATAGGCAGTGGTTGGCTGTGGTTTGGTTAGGGCTGTTGCTGCTGTAGTACTACAGTATGTGTCAAACATTTATACATTATTTACTGAATAAAACTTCTAGCTTAACTATTAAATTAGTGGAGGAAGAGTGCTTGTTATACAGGGATTATTTGTCTTTCCCTGTAGCAGACACAACCTGTTGTGACTGACTTAGCTGACCCCTGCCTGTGTGTGTCCACTTTTCCTGGGCAGGTGCCTGCCTGGCTTAATTGCCTGAGCTCTTCTCCTGTACTGTTTTTGTGTCTATTATATAAATTATATAGCAGTACATTCATATTTAATAATATTAATAAGAATACTGTCGTCAATTATTTTCAAGGAGGGTTAAATGTAAACACATTTAGTTTCTCTCATTCTCTGCACCTAGAGTGCCAGTGTGCAGCCCAGGCCACTGAGGTCAGCAACTACTGCCATTCCATTGTGTGTAAAGAAAATGCGCACATGGGGAACATGTATTGACAATGCACATAATATCTGAACTGCTATATATAGATATATAGATATATATAGATATATTCCTAAATTTATAAGGAAGAGAGATAGTCTCTGAATTAAAGAAGACAACAAGAGCTTATTCTGATTTATAATATAGTAATGGTATTCTGTTATTATTATATTACATTTTCTATTAAAATACTAGTTATCTAGTTTGTTGTTGTTATTTGTTAACATTACATGGTACACCACCATCCCATACAGTATGTCCAGTCCACACACCAGTCCACTGACCAGTGACCCCGCCAAGCCAGTGCCGCCACTAGTTGATAATAATAACAATAAGAAGAATATATCCAACTAGTATCTCTACACTCTACTAAATCTAACTACCCATTCAGGGCTGCCTGCTAGCTATGTAGTTCTGTTCTTGTTATAGCCATTATCCAGGTCAGACATTTACTTAATAAAACTTGCAGTGTTTAACAGTAAATAATTATCAGTGGTGCATAGTTTATCCAGATTAATCCTTACAACATAAGAAAAGGTCATATAAAATTCAGAAAATGCAGTGTCTGCTTCCAAAGATAGCAGGAACTCAGAGGAAACACATGTCTCAGATGAATAGATTACACCTTAAAGAGTCTCATAGAGAAAGAGAGAAAGGCAACATAGTGTATTGGTTTACTACTAATATTGACACGTAATGAAAAGCTCAAATACACTTATAGAATGCCAAAATCAATGAGATTTGGGTCTTGTTAAATAGGGACACCTGCGCATGCTCTTACGTGTCATAGAAATGATTGCACGCAGTGTCTCCTAGGATCGAGCATCTCAGCTCAGCAGTGGAGGGTTGAAAGTGACTGCCAAGAGTTTCTATGGATCGCTTACAGTCTCAGTTTGAAACTCAAAACACTACGCATTTTGCCAGTGATTTTGCTTCATTAGAATATGAGTCATTAGATTCCCCTTTTAATGGCAAAAAAAGTCAATGGTTGCAAATGAAGGCTAATGAATGGCAATCAGGATCTTAAAGTTACTAGTGCATCAAATAATAGTTTATATATAGATATATGTATATATGTATGTACAGTATATGTATATGTATATGTATATATATGTATAAATGTGTATATATCTATATATATAGATATATATGTCAAAAGAGACAAAAAATAATGAAGCAGCGCCTCTAATATATCCTAAGCAAAGCTGAAGAAGAATGAACCTGTAGATACACCCAATGGAGTGATAAGAAAAAAGCTAATTAAAAAATGAACCCAATTTTCCAAAGATATAAATGTGATAGCAATCAACAACAATTATTGATAAAACATAATACTAATAAAAACTGTAAATATAAAATAGTTGTGATGCCACAATATGTGAACTTGTTACTAAAAATTGTAACTAAAAAACCTTATTTTAAAAGTCCTTTGATAAAACACAGTCCTGTTCCAAAAGTAATGTCTCCAGGTGTTTTGCAGCCCGTTTCAAAGGTTCACTACTCCCTTATCATACCTATGAAAAGAGAAAAAAAGAAAACAGGCGCACACCTAGTGCATTAACATAATAACAAGTGTTTATAGAACATTAAAAACAACAAATGCCCACTCACAAAAGTACTGATTAAAATAGCAGATATGAGAATGGCTCTCATGTGCCAGAAGTGCCGTCCGATCAGGGTATTGGCGTCCGCTCGCGTCTCTCATCCATGCAGTCAAATACCGGAAGTGACGTCTCTCCAGATCGGCGCTTCAACACAGGAAGTCCCTCCGGGAACCAGCAACAACCACACCAGGTTCTCAGTGCCAGCAATACAACACGGGGGAGCAGGAACCAAAGTTCTTACACCAACAGCAACAGAAGGTCATGGGCAAGTGATGGCTTCTCTCAAACCACGCACTACGCATTTCATCATCGATGATGACTTCATCAAGGGATACCCATTGGATGCCCACTCGCAAAATTTATAGGGAGGCAATTTGCATACATTGATTGATCAATAAACCTGATATTAAACCAGAATTAGCAGCATACATGTATTAACAATACAAACAGAATAATACTTTATAAAGACCCCATTGAAACTCTGAAAGTAAGTCATATTAATCAGGACACAGAGATATAGCCCATTCAGGGCTCAGGAATTAGTAATATTGATTAATTGTGCACAAATCAATTTACCCACTGTCATCAACAGCACCATTAGGAAATATAGTAATCATATTCAGACAGGGTATAATTGGAAATAAAGAGATTTGAAGGAATATAAGATGGTATAATTGTAATGAACAACGTAATATTGTAAAACAATTAATTAACTATGAGAAATCAACATAATAGCAAAATTATAACATAAACAACTTGAGTTATTGTTGTCCATATTACCCAATTCTTCAGGAGACTGGAAAAAATATATATATTAATCTTATAGCTTGTAAAATAAATCTTAAATATAATCTATTTAACCCTACATAAATTAATTACCTAGTTGGTTCAAATCTGTTAAACCATAAAATGATTATAGCAAACCTACCCAATGTCACGTATAATGTGGATGTTAGGCGTATAGATTCCATGTGGAGTCAGAGGAGCAGCAACAGATGGATTTGAAGCAAGGACAGGAAGAATCAACGTGGTACATACATATAACATAATGATCTAAGATGTAATCAACATATCTATTAATACATAGTCTGTAGTATAAAATTTTAGTGTGTGTTGGAGTATTATATTTAATTTATGAATGTGTGAATACAGTAAAGAATCATCCATTTTAATATAGATTCAGTGTTTGTAATAATATTGTGGATAAAAAATATATATAAAAAATATATATAAAAAATATATATAAAAAATATATTAAATATATGTGTTTCTTTACATAGATTTGCCAAATCGACCTCTTAATGAACAGAAAGCGAGATACACTCGCATTATGATGTAAATGGCAAAATATCAAGATCGATCCAATCACCCATGTATTGAATTCACTATTGGATGTACGTAAAAATGCATTATTTATAAGTGTATTTTTTATGGACCTGACATATGACCAAAGTTCGAAGTGAAATGCCTAAGCATTCAAACCAGACCTCCGAAGGATCTCCCTAAAAGAGAGATCACACTATGGTACTAATGTCAATATGGTCATTGTGTCCATTTGGGCAGGTGATATCCAAAATATACATCCAATATGTCTCCCTCATACAGAGTCTTTGGAAGCGATCTCCCCCCATATACGAGGAGGGAATATACTCAATGCCCATAACTGATAGGGATTTTGGATTTTTTAGATGTTTATTACAGAAGTGGCGGGAGAGGCTATGTGTTTGGCACCCGTGAATAACGTTTCTTCGGTGCTCCAAGAACCGTGTACTCAGAGCCCTCGATGTGCGGCCAATATATTGCAGGCCACACTCAAATGAAATAAGATATACAACTTATTCAGTTAGACAGTTAATATAGTCTGTTACTTCATATGAGGTGCCATTTGAGTATGATGTAAATTTATTTGTTTTTACCAAGTGTCTACAAGTGAGACACCTGCCCCTTCCGCATCCAAAATTCCCCACTTCTTTGATCGAATTGGAAATCTTATTTGTTTTTGTTTTTAACTTACTTGGAGCTATCAGTGTCTTGATACTCCTTGCTTTCCTAAAAATCACAGGAGCATATTTTGGCAATGAATAACCAATTACAGGATCATTACACAAAATGTTCCAATGAGTATTCAGAACATTTCTAATTTGATGTGCAGATTGATTATATTGTGTAATGAATTTTGGTGTAGGTGCCCCCTTTTTTTATCTCATTTCTTGGTTTATACATTTTATTTGATTTCACTTTAGATCTTTCTAATAATTTGTCTCGATTCAAAAGGCTGGCATCTACAAATGCTTGGTTCACTGTAGACATATCGTAGCCTTTCTCTTGAAATTTTTCTGACAGATCTTTGCCCTGTATTGAGAAATCAGTGTCCAATGAGCAGTTGCGCCTAATCCTGTGAAACTGACTTTTGGGTACATTGTCTAACCATTTTTTATAATGGTTGCTACCATATTGTAAGTAACTGTTCGTTGAGACAGATTTAAAGTGCGTTTTTGTCTGGATTTGTTTTTCAATCCCTATAAAAAGCTCTAAGTCCAAAAAGATAATGGTGTCTGGATGTACATGATAAGTGAACTTCAGACCCATCTGGTTATTGTTGAAGGATGTGAGAATCTCCTCCAGGATTGCCCTCTCACCATCCCAAATCATAAGAATATCATCTATGAAACGACCATAGAAGACCAGACCACCCCCCAGTCGGGCGTTCTCCCACACATGGGTATTCTCCCACAATCCCATGTAGAGATTAGCATAACTGGGGGCAAATCTGGTCCCCATAGCCGTCCCACATATTTGTAAGTAAAAAGTGTCTTCAAATAGAAAATAATTGTGATTTAAAATAAACTTAATACATGCTAAAAGAAAAATCCTTTGTGAAGAGTGCAATTCTTTATCTAACTCTAAATAGTGATTGATTGCCTGGATACCTTTTA
>WSYH01012051.1:0-19620 GCA_036426205.1 Ascaphus truei | reverse complement strand
GCACTATTGTATGCTTTCATTTTCTATTTTTCATGGTGTATCCCTGCTATCTTCGCTCCCTTTCCATCCCGGACAAGCTACTATTGAAAGGAATCTGTACATATTCCTGGAAGGTTGAGAATTTGATCAGTGATCACCTTGACACAATTATTTTGAATTTTTTTTTATTTTTGTGCACTATTTAATCACAGATTGGGTGTGGTTAGCGCCGGTAAAAAATCACTTTAAGTTTACTCAGGGTAAGAGAGGTCAGAATAGTCGTGATACTCGCCGTGGTTCAGGATTGGAGAAGTCGGATGGTCATTGTGCGTAACCGGGGTCCAGGAGTAGAGAGGTCAGATTGGTCATTGTGCGTAGCTGAGGTCCAGGGGTCAGAGAAGGCAGAAGTCTGGGTATAAGTTGAGGTGAAAAGGTACAACACGAGATCAAGGCAGAATGCACAGGGCATCAGCAGGGCAGCAGGATGCTTCAGACAAGCACTTCGTACATAAAGACAAGTTTATGCTCAGCCAATTTGCCTAAGGGCTGGCTGAGCATATAAAAAACAGAGAGCCAATGGGAAGGCTGCAGGCAATTAGTCATCACAGGTAGACTGTGTACTGATAGGCAGGGGCGTAGTGTATCCCAGCTGTGGAATAATTAATGTTGTTAGCATTAACCCCTCGAATGTTTCTGGTCATGCAACGCTGACGTGTAGTGGACACAGGAGCATCCTCCGTTGCATCATGGGACGTGGCGCGGAGGAGGAGGCTGGCAGGAGTACTGTGGCGCTCGCGCGAAGTGAACTTGTGAGGGGCGTCACCCAATGCATCACGGGATGCTTAATGGAGGCGGGACCGAGGTCCAATTCTCACAGTATCCCCCCTTCAGGGGCGACCTCCAGATATCCCAGGGATGGTTTGGAGGGGAACCTTTGATGGAAGGCCCAAATGAGCCTAGGGGCATGTAGTTGGTCCCTGGAGATCCATGAATGCTCCTCAGGGCTGAAGCCCCTACAATGCACCAAGTACTGTAATTTTTCTCTGTAAATTCTGGAATCCAGAATACGTGAGAAATGTACACAAACATTTTACTATTGTTTGTTATTTGTTCGAATACAACTCACCAGGCATTTTTTGGTATTTTTTTTGTATTTTTGTATTTTTAATTCATTATCAATTTTTCTGTATGGGGTTTGTTTGCCTCATACATTGAATTGTTCACAATACCCTTTCAACATACCATTGGTTGATCAAACCACCCACAATTCTCAATTTTTCTGGTATCACATTTTTTAGTGGCAATCTTACATCCATGAATCCAAATGGATCTCAAATCTGAAGAACAAGTAATGGATGAATCCAAACTGGACTCTCATTTTGCATTCAATTACATTGATATTTCAACAAGACAAAAAAAAGCTAATTCTGTCTTTGATAGTAATCATGATTTCTTATGTGAAGATTCACAGGACTACAAAAAATATTTTTTTTTTGTTTGGAAAAAATAATCTCTAATGACTTAAATATTTGGTGGGAAATAACTACACTAGAAAATTATCAGGGAAGCAAACGTATCCCGAGAGGGCTGCGAATGACAAAAGCACCTACCTTTGGTTTTGAAAACAGGGAGATTGAAGCACAATGGAGTCAGATTCTGGGCAATTGTTCCTTCAAACTCATTGCATTAATATTACAGCATAGAACCAAAGAAAAAGCTGAAGGTTTCAAGAAAGTCAAAGATTTGCGAAAGAAATTACAGGACTTTACCAATATGGATCAATTTAAAGAATTTGATGACAAGCTAGCAACCAACATCATTACATTTGAGAAAAACATAATGCAGATTAAACATAACACATTTGAATGGGATAAGCTCGATTATGAGCGAAACCAAATATACATTTGGCACAAACCACAATAACAGAGAAGCAATACAAAGAACACCAATAAGAAACAAACAACAAAGAAACATACTAAATCTATCCTAAAGAAGTCCAACTCAAAATCTAGTGATAAATCTATTGACTCGGACACAACAGATAATGACTACACTACACATAGTGTCTCCTTTTCCGAACACGACTCCCTAGCCTCCTCAGCCGACGAGCTGAACACCTCAGGGAAATCTTACTCCAGTTCAAAGGGTACCATCAGAAGCAGCTCATCGTCAAAAAACGGAGAGGCAGGAGGGAGAGATCGAGATCCAGGAAATCAACCACCAAAGAAGAGGAGATACTAACTTGTGGACAATACAAATGTTATCAATATTTCTCAACATTTACTTACACAGGACGAGTATAAAGTTCTAGATCTAGGCCTAACATTTGCCCCTGACAAAAACTTTAATCTGTTCAATACTACGGTGAATTTATACAAATTTGTTAGAAAACTGTCATTGAAGCGTTTTTTTAATGCTAAATCCATGAATTTCTCTTCACAGGATTTTACCAATCAAATAGACAAACAATGTATAGAAACAGTACCTATATTTGATATATCTCAAACAACTTACATTTCAGGATCACTGTTTCTTTCAGGATATGTCAGACATGTTAGAAGAAAATGTTGAACACACTGATCCATCTGTTACATTCTTTCGACATAACCCATCAGGTCTACACAATAGATCCACATTCTGTCCAGGCATGGACCAAAAATGGTGCCATTGATTTGTTCCAACAAACAGTTGAAACGGATCTTCTGCTTTTATCCAAAAGTATACAATACACAACCAAAATTAAACATTCTGACAATATGCATCCCGAATTGAGAGAAGCTATTGTCTCCTTGACAGATAATGACAGCATCGTCATCAAGAAAGCTGATAAGGGCGGTGCTGTCGTTGTACTTGATAAAACCTTTTACTTTGCAGAGGCATCCAGACAACTGAATGACCAACTTTCCTGTATCCCACTTAAATCTGATCCCAGTAAATCATTTTTGATTCAACTATATGATTTATTAGAGTTTGGTAAAATATTGGGAGTACTGTCTCCCAAAGAGTTTGACTACTTATATTGCCTCCATCCCACTATTCCCATTTTCACCACCTTCCCAAAATTCATAAGTCCCTGCACTCACCTCCTGGGTGCCCCATTGTCTCAAGTATCGGGTCTATGGGTGAACATCTATCCATTTACATAGATCACCACCTACAACCCATTGTCACTACACTTCCTTCACACTTATTGGACACCTCACATTTACTCACTTTACTTCGAGATTACCCCTGGTCTCCCGACTATCTATGGGTTACTCTCGATGTATCTTCTTTGTATACTATCATTTCTCACACTGATGGCATCACAGCTATACGACACTATTTAGAACACGACCCATCTTTTTCACCTGCACACATCACTTTATTGTTGGATGCCATTCTTTTAACACACAATTATTTTCTTTTTTCAGTGGTTTTCTATCTCCAGACACGTGGGACCGCAATGAGTATAAGCTTTGCACCCTCATAAGCCAACCTTTTTATGGGTTGGTGGGAGGCGTCCTACGTGTTTGGAGATAGAAACCCCTATAGACATCACATTCACTTTTTTCATCGTTTTATAGACGATCTCTTAATAATTTGGAGCTTAATCATTCATCATTGGAGCTTAAGGCCTTTATTCAATATATTAACACAAATTCACTTCATCTACAGTTCACTTCCAAATACCACTCATCATATTCACTTTTTGGATCTGAATTTATTTGTGGGGTTGGACAAAAAAGTCCAAACGGATATTTTCCGTAAAGAGAACAGTAGGAATACACTCTTACATGCAAAAAGCGGACACAATCAAAGTTTATTTAGAGGTATACCCATGGGGCAATACATTCGATTACGTAGAAATTGCTCGAGTCTAGAAGTCTTCAAATCCAGAGCAATAGAACTTACAGACCGCTTCATTTCCAGAGGATATAATAAAACCATTCTTGAAGAGGCCTATTTGAATGCCCTTAGTAAAGATAGAGAAGATTTGATATCTTCTAAACATGTTGGGAAAAATGAGAAAGTTGGCCAAAGACAGGATGTATTTGATCTGGACCCACCATACTTTATAACTCAGTTTAGTAACAAATCTCATGCAATTAAATGTATAATCAACAAACACTGGGGATTACTCTCAGTAGACCCTTTTTTGAAGGGCATCACATCAGTGAATCCAAGATTTGTGTTTAGAAAATCACAAACCTTGGGTAATCTTATTTCTCCCAGTATGGTAAAGAACAAAAACACGTTGAAAAGGGAATTTTTTTCCTAAACTCAAAGGATGCTTTCCCTGTGGACGTTGCAAAATTTGCAAATATGTTACTAAGACACAAACTTTTGATAATATGGAGGGTACCAGATCACATCACATCTTGTCTTTTATTAATTGCAATTCTGAATTCATTATATACATGCTCACCTGTGGATGTAATAAGAGGTATGCAGGACTTACTACAAGGACATTTTAAATTCGGATCATGGAACACATGAGACTTATTTAAAAAAAAGATTTAAATCATCCTGTTTCGCTACATTTCAGTGAATGCCAAAATGGTTCACTTGAATATTTTAAATATGTAGCTATTGAACATTTTCATATACATATTAGAGGAGGCGACAGAGTAAACGCATTACACAAAAGAGAGGCATACTGGATTTTCTCATTGGATACTTAGATCCCCAAGGGGTTAAATTCCCAGTGGGATTTAAAATATTTTCTTTAACCAATGTGAACACATTGCACTGATACCAATTATTCTATTCAATCTGTAACCCTCTCCATTGGATGCGTTCCTCAGTACTCTCCCATTGAATGTGTTTTTCAATGAATTATATGCTTCTAATATGGTTATACCAACTTTATCTTGACTTTGTTTATTTTCTATATTAGAGATTCCTCTGAGGGCCTTTCATAGTGGAACTATATAATATTGCACTTTGACGATCTATCTTGTTACATATATCCATATATGTGACATAATTCCTTATCATAATAATACTTTAGATTGTCTATTTATATATTTTTATATTAGACTGCTCACCAACAACTATTCAATGTCATCTACTGTATATCCACTATGATATTTCCTCAGAACAATTCATGCATACTCCACACTTTATACCAGTTTAATTATATCTATTATGGTGTCTTGATTTGGAGTTTCATACATGGAACAAGATTATTGATACAATTTAATATCTTCTCTAGATATATATCTTGTTCAACTATATTTATATTCCCTACTTTGGGGATTAATATATATTTATTTACATTAAGTCAAGAAATGTATTGTATCAATTTATGGATTCTGTTCAAGTTATGTTAAATCACTCAATTGTTATTCTGCTTTGTCTGAGGCCACTATCAATTAATGTCAAGATGTCTGTAATTAACTTTCAGTCAGCTGTGTTTGCCAGAAGGAGGGGCTATAAAACCAGGCAATACACCCTCCTTATAACACTCCTTGAGAAAGCGCTACAACAGCGTGAAACGCGTGGGAGGAGAATTGTGTTTGTTTTGTCCCAGTATGTCCCCAGAATGTCCTTTTTAATCATGTAGTTTAATAAAATGTATTTTATTTTTTGTTCTAAACCCGGTGAGTTGTGAGTGCTTTGGGCTTGTTCGAGTTGTCCACCAATCCTCTACAGCGTTCTTGGAATCCAGAATAGTCTGGATCTCAAATTCCTGCTTGCCTTCAACCAGGAAAGGCTCAGGAGAAGATATCGAGACAGGGAACTGGGAATCCTGGATGAAGGGCTTGAGTAGGGATGTATGGAAAACTGAAGGAATTTTCATGGAAGCTGGCAACCTTAGCTGGTAGGCCACTGGGTTGGCCTACTCGATGACAGGGAGTGGGCCAATAAATCGATGTGCTAATTTGCTGTAGGAACCTTCAGCCGGATATTCTTAGTGAAATGCCATACCTTTTGCTACGAATTGTAGGTAGGTGCTTCACGGCGATGCCGGTCGGCCTGCTTCTTCTGCATGGAAAGTGCCTTTCTCAGATTCTCCTGAATCTTTTTCCATGACCCTTGAAGATGCAGAATCCTATTATCCGTTTCTGCTACCCCTGATCCAGGTCCTGCAGTAGGAAGAGCTGAGGGATAGAAGCCAAAGTTAGAAAAGTATGGTGAGTCCTGAGTCAACTCATTACGTAGATTGTTATGAGAGAATTCTGCCCACGGCAAAAGATCTACTCAGTTGTCCTGGGTATCAGAAATGAAGCAGCGGATGAACTGTTTCAGTAATTGATTCGCCCGCTCCGTCTGACCATCAGTCTGAGGTTGATAGCTGTACGAAAAGTGAAGGGAGATCCCTAGTTGTTTGTAGAAGGCCCACCAGAACTTTGAGATAAATTGTAAACCTCGATCTGACACAATGACTTGGGGGACCCCATGAAGGCGGAACACCTCCTTGATAAAGGGGGCTATGAAATAAGCAGTGATAACTGCTTTTAAGAGCGCAAATTGGCTTTTAAGGCCGATACAGCCTGCTGCGCGATTCACTAAGCAGTGATAACACCGCTTTATCAACCATAAAAGGCATTTTTTCAGCCCTGTGAGCAAAACACGTCAAATCAGGCAAAAAACATCAAAACATGCCGTTTTTTGACAGTCAGCGGGATTCACTAAGCAGTGATAAGTCAATTGTGCTTTAAAAGCATGCCAGAATAACGCGCCAGCTAAATGCTGACGCAAAAGAAGTGAACACAATCAAAAAATGTTTGTTTACCTTTTTTCTGGCACAACATGAATACAACAGGCCGGCGGGTGTCTCCGTGTTATCCCCGTGGGTGTCCCCGGGTGATCCTAACAGGAGTCCAGGGGGACCCAGTTGGCCTGCGGTACCAATCCTGTGCCCCAAAAAAATAAACAATAATTTTAAATAAATACACCCCCCCGCCCCCGCCTCCTAACATTCAGTAGAGGCAACTCTTATTCGAACAAAAACCAGTGGCAATTCCCCAAAAAACCCAGGAAACACCCAGGTACATTCTGAATACATGCCTTAAACTTTCCTTAAACTAGCCCCAGCATTTCTGCATTGATTAATGGCCTATCAGATTAACAGCGGGGGGTCCCTGGCAGTCCCATTCAAACTGAATGGGACTGCCAGGGATCCCTGCTGTGTTAATCCTATGGGTCGTTAGTCAATGCAGAAATGCCTTAAACATGCCTCAAACTAGCCCAGAACATACCCAGCACATACCCAGCACATACCCAGAATGTAACCCGGCTAGTTTACGGCAAATGTTAGAATAAACGTTGCCTCTACTGTATACAGTACAATAATGGTCAAAATTACTATTATCCAGATAAGGATAATAGTGCATTTGCCCATTTAAAATACAACATTAAGCAGCATAAATAAAGGAAATACATCTTGTACTCACCCCTGCCAGGCTGCCACAATGAAGGCCATCCTCATCCTCATCACCGTCCATGTCCTCTGTTGCTACAAACAATACAGAACAATAAAAAAAGACAACCTAATGTCCTCTAACCCCTTAATCACCTTAACAGTTAGTAACCACTATTGTAATTAAGGGGTTAACCCACCCTCCCCCACTACCCACCCGGTATGCCTAAACACCCATTATTGAGGACAATACCCCCTTTACCCACACCCGCTACCCACAATTAAAAACATTGACACGATAGCCCGACTACACACCTCCTAGGCCCCCAATAAACCATTACAATATTTAATGAACACCAATAAACTACCCACCCACCCCCTGTGACCCCACATAAAACCAGTTTTTATTTTGTTACACACAGGCTTAATACCACAGGCTAACAGGGGTCCTCGGGTGGTCCCATGGGTCTCTGCAGGTCTCACAGTGCACCTCAAGGGTACCCATGCATGTCAGGGGGCCTCCGGGTGGTCACCGCTAGGCTCTGTGGCCTCTAGGTGGATCCCATGGGTCTCCATGGGCCCAACTGAGTCTATGGGTGGTCCCTGCAGGTGTCTGGGGCCCTCGGGTGGTTCCCATGGAGATTTGGGGGCCCTTGGGTTGCTCCCACGGGTGTTTGAAGGGCCCTTGGTTGGTCCCCATGGGTCCCCGGGTGTCCTCGGTTAAGCCCCGTGTTGTACCAATCCTACATTTAAATCAATACACCCCCCCCCACCAAAAAGATACAGTAATGGGCAAAATAACTACTATCTAGATATGGATAATAGATAATTTGTCCATTATTAAACAAAACATTAGGCATGCAGAATAAATAAAGTAAATAAAAAACGTTCTACCTACGCCTGGCAATATTAAGGGCATCCTCGTCAGCTTACTGCAGGTCCATGTCCTCCATTGCCAGAAAGAATACATAATAAATACATTCTAATGTCCCCTAGCCCCTTAATCACCTTAGCGGTTAATAACCACTATAGTAATTAAGGAGTTAACCCACCCTCTGCCACTGCCCCCAGGAGGCCTAAGCACCCTCCCCAGGAAACTAGCCCCACCCTTTACCCATACATTGATACAGTGGGTACGTAATGCCCATATCATATGGGCATGATTTACCAAAATACCAAGAAACGGTGAAGGATTAAAAAAAACAGGCCCAAATAAAAAACATTTCATAGCCAAATAAAACACAGCACATATCAAAAGCAAACACAGCACATAGCAAAATAAAACACACCACATAGAAAGATAAAATACAGCACATAGCCAATTAAATAGATAACAAATTCCAATAAAACAATTGAATGGCACAGTGGGTATCATGCCCATATAATCTGTGCATCATTTAACACTATGCCAGTCGATGGTCAAACTAAAATAAACAATCACAAACAAGATCCAATGCCATCCAAACAATCATACAATAAAAACAACTCAAGAAGTAAACAGAACCAAATTACCAACAATCAATTTATCCAATCCAAAATAAAGACCATAATTCACAATTAAATCACCAAAATAAAACCATTATGAAATAAATGAAAGCTCAAAGTAAACACCATCCGACAAAATCCAACTAGCAATCAGTCATTGCTGAGCATAGTCATTGTGACGCAGTGCCTTGCCACATCCTTGTTGCTGAATCCTGCCTTGCCTTGTCTTGTATGCTGTTAACCTCTTGTTGCCTGAATCCTGCTAGCTCCTTGGACTCCGCTTCTCTCTACTCCTGATCCGGCTTATACGACGATTCTCCAGTCTCCAGTCCTGACCTTGGTAAGTACTCCAATGATCCGATATTCTCCTATCCTGAACCTGGCTACGTACCCCGACTATCCGATACTCTCCAATCCTGAACCTGGCTATGAACTATGACGATCCAAAACTCTCCACTCCAGAACTTGGCAAGTACCTTAACCATTCTCCAATCTATAACCCTGACCTGGCTTGAACGACTACTCTACATCCTAGGCGTGCCCACGTGACTGTGGGTCGGCGTTAACCAATTCCCTACCTCAGCACCGTGGTCGCGCTTCGTTTGTGGTGAGCTACGCATTACAGAATGCTCAGCCACACAAACTTCAACCCCGCTGAGGTAGGAAGAGTCCTGCACACACACGCAAGCTGCATAACCATCCTAGAGGAAAAGATTGTGGTTAGCGAGCAAACCATGCTTTCCCTTCAGGAGGATTTTCGCACACTTTCTCGTGCTTTACAGGAACCGCATTCCCCACTTGTACCTGCAGTTCCTGAGATTCCCACTACTCCCGCCTTGCCTTTTTCTCAAGAACCTCGCTTACCTTCTCCCAACCGTTATGGGGGTGATCCTCATGAATGTCGGGTTTTTTTAAATCAATGCTTTATACAATTTCAAATGAACCCATCACACTTTACGGCACCCCGCGCCAAGGTAGCGTATATCCTCTCTCCTTGCAGATGACTGTGACAGGGTGATACCTGGCAAACCTATACCTTATATATGCCTGGCAAACCTATGTTTAGGCTTGCAGTGCAGCAGTGATGAGGTTAAGTTTCAGTTGAGAAGGGCTGCTTAATTAGTCTGACCCAAGCTGCATAATCAAGGTGTTTTAAAAACCCCAGGCTGTACACACATGCAAGCTAGCTGGTAAGGAGACAGGACTGAAATACTGAAGAGATTACTGTTATAAGGTCTGTTTTTCAAAGTACATGTGTGATTAACTGTCTGTATCCTGCATGCTGAAGAGAAGCTGCCTTGTTTTCTATGCTGAAGGGAAGCTATTTTGTTTTTGTCTGCTGAAGAGAAGCTATTTTGTTTTGTGTGCTGTATGTTTTTAAGGTTCAATAAAGAAGCCTTATCAAGAGAACCCGCGTTAGTGGTTGCATGTACCCTGCAACATATGGTGTCAGAAGTGCCAGGATTTTGAGAGGCCCCTGCAGTTGAAGGGCCACACAAACACAAAAATTAGAAAAATGGAAGAATGTTTAAAAGAGTTTCTGTGCGAGCAGACCAGACAGCAGGGACTGTTAATGCAGGAGCAGACCAAACAGCAGGGACTGTTAATGCAGGAGCAGGCCCAACTACTATTGCAGCAGCAAACCCAGCTCCTAACCCAGCAGCAGGCAGCACAGGATGAGCGGATGGCCAAGCTGCTGACCCACTTCCAGGGGTCTGTCAGTCCACAACTTGCAAACAAACCCCCGGTCCTCCTGAGGAAAATGGCTCCAAACGAGGATCCAGAGGCTTTTCTACTTACATTTGAAAGGGTTGCCGAAGCTCAGGGCTGGGCTGCAGATCGCTGGGCAACTGCTTTGGCCCCGCTCCTCATAAGAGAAGCCCAGGCCTCATATCAGGGCCTCCCAGCAGATCAGGCAATGGACTACAAACAAGTAAAAGCCGCCATACTGGATTGCTTAGGTCTGACCCCAGAGACCTACCGGCAGCAGTTCCGGAACCTGAAGTACACCGCTAAGATGAGACCCTGGGTCTTCGCTCAGCGGTTATTGAACTTGTGTACTCGCTGGATACAACCCGAGGAGCGCACTAAGGAGGCAATTCTTGAGAAAGTGGTGTTTGAACAATTCCTACAGATAATACCCCCTTCCGTACGCTCATGGGTAAAACACAATGCTGCTGAAACCCTAGCTTTGGCGGTCCGACTCATTCAGAATTTCCTTGGGGCTGAGGATCAGGCGAGTGCCCTGGACCCAACGGATCCAACTTCACAAGCACTTGCGGAGACCCAAAGAGGGAGATTGGAACAACGGGGAAACTACGGCCGCTCCATGTGCAACCGCCAAGTGCCACGAAAGGAGCAGTCCTTCCAACAAGGAAGAAGTCAAAACGCTGGGCACCGCCGAGACCCTCATCCCCTTCCTGATGTCGGCTTGTCGCCAAATGAGAGGAACTTCTGAGGACGTCGCCCACAGGACCCACTAGATGCCTGGTCTCCAGTATCCTGTCCAGTGGAGCGCTATCCATGGCCCCCTCCTGCGAGGGAACCCTCTCCATGTTCCGCCTGCGGAGAACAAGGCCACCGGCATGTGGACTGTCCACAGATGGATTGTTCCTTCAGCAGGACCGTCGCCTCAGCCTTCACTGGAGAAAATTACAAGCTCTGGCTACTTCCAGCCCAGGTTGGGTGAAAAACCGTCCAGGCCCTTGTAGATTCGGGCTCTGGGAAAACTCTGGTCTTCCAGGAACTGTTACCGCCTAACGTGTGTTCTTTTGACTCTCCATGGAGTATAGAATGTATAAACGTCGATGTAAAACGGTATCCAACGGCCAAAATCCGGCTACAGGTAAAAGATCAGGAGGCCTACCTCGAAGTAGGAGTCACTCCTTGGCTCCCTGCCCTCGTTGTGCTCGGCCGGGACTGACATTTCTTTTTGGACCTAATGGCTCCAGTCTCTCATGAGGAGCCTTATTCTATGGCTCAGGAAAACCCTGGAAAACTGTTCCCCTTCTCGGCAGACCTTTTTCCCAGTAGACACCGGGTTCCAAAGACTCGGAAGCAAAGATGCTCTGACAAACAGGATTTGTTGCAGAAATCTGGGTCTCAAGGTAACCATTCTAGTAGCCAGAAGTCACAAGTGATGGCTGGGGATGGCCAGAGGGAGGGGGATATGGGCCCTGGAGATTTACCAGACCTATACCTCCCTGATTTTCCCCAGAGGCAAAGGGAAGACCCAGTCCTTGCTAGACAGTATGATAAGGTGGTAAAAATTGATAAGCAGATATTGAATGCACAGGGGGTGATAGTATTCCCCCATTTTGAATTATCAAATGATATCCTGTATAGGGTGAATTGGCAGACACAAACAGGGGAGGTCACCAGACAGATATTGGTTCCCAAGGAGTTTGTTAAATCTGTGTTCACTCTAGCCCATACTGTCCCTTGGGGTGGTCACCTTGGCAGGGATAAAACATTGGACCATATTTTGTCCTGATTCTATTGGCCAGGGATGCATAGTGATATTGCTAAGTTATGTGCGGCATGTCCGGAGTGCCAGATAACTAGTCCAAAATGACAAAAACTAGCCCCTTTGGTTCCTCTACCCTTGGTGTCAGTTCCCTTTGAGAGGATTGAGGTAGACTTGGTAGGACCTACAGAAACTTCTGCGAAAGGACACAGGTTTATTCTTGTAATAGTTGACTATGCAACAAGATATCCTGAGGCGTTCCCCCTGAGAACAGCAACGGCGAAGCAAGTAGCCAAGAAGTTGTTGGAGCTGTTCTCACTGGTTGGACTTCCCCAGTATATGTTGACAGACCAAGGTACAACTTTTATGGCTATACTGATGCAGGATGTCTTTAAATTACTAGAGGTCAAGTCTGTTCGGACATCGGTCTACCATCCGCAGACTGACGGATTGGTGGAAAGATTTAACCAAACTCTAAAAGGGATGCTGAGGAAATTGTAGATTCAGAGAAGAGAGCCTGTGATGAACTTCTCCCTTTTCTGCTGTTTGCAGTGCGGGAAGTTCCCCAGGCCTCCACGGGATTCTCTCCATTTGAACTGCTGTATGGCCGCCAACCCCGGGGTATCCTAGACCTCCTAAAGGAGTCCTGGGAGGAACAGTGGTCCCCTTCTAAGAATAGCCTGCAATATGTATTGGCCCTTAGGAAGTGCCTAGATGTGGTCGGGCATTTTGCTAGGGAGAATCTTAGATAAGCCCAGGACAGTCAGAGGAGACATTACAATCAAAATGCTCGTATGAGAGTGTTTCACCCAAGAGATCAGGTGATGTTGTTGTTACCCTGTTGTGAGAGCAAACTCCTAGCCAAATGGCAGGGCCCATTCGAAGTACTCCGCCGCACGGGTGATGTGGATTACGAGATCGCTCAACCAGGGTCCAGGAAGGGTAAACAAATTTACCATGTGAACTTGCAGAAACCCTGGAAGATGCAGCGGTCTCTATTCATCCACCCGGTGGAGGAGGAAACAGACTTGGGTCTTCAGCCCCCACGGGAGAACATCGTGGGTGACGATAAAATCCCAATGGGTAGACAGTTGTCCTCTGAACAAAAAGGGGACTTGTTAGAAATAATTACACAATTCCATGATGTTTTTTCTGATGTGCCAGGGCAAACTAATTTAATTTCACATGTGATCGAGACAGCACCTGGGGTAAAAGTACGTTCCCGTCCTTATAGGTTGCCTGAAAGTCGTAGGGTCCTGGTAGAGAAGGAGGTACAAGAAATTTGACACTTAGGAGTGATTGAGGAATCATGCAGTAAGTGGTGTAGTCCACTAGTTATGGTCCCTAAACCCGATGGGAAGGTAAGATTTTGTGTGGACCTCCAAAAGGTCAATGCGGTATCCAAGTTTGACACATATCCAATGCCAAGGGTGGACGAGTTAATTGACGCCCTTGGTAACGCGGAATATATATATACGCTGGACTTAACAAAAGGATACTGGCAAATACCTTTAGAGGAAAAGTCCAAGTGCAAAACAGCCTATGCCACTCCCATGGGTTTATCCCAGTTTGTGACAATGCCATTTGGACTGCATGGAGCCCCAGCCACATTTCAGAGACTCATGGATAAAGTGCTGAGACCCCATAGGGCTTATGCCGCAGCCTACCTAGATGACATTGTCATTTATAGTAAATACTGGCGGGCCCATCTAAATAGGCTGAAAGCGGTCCTCAAATCTCTAAGAGAGGCAGGGCTCACAGCCAACCCTAAGAAATGTGCCTTAGGTAAGGTGGAAACCAAATACTTAGGGTATGCAGTGGGAGGTGGAAAAGTATGCCTCTAGCCGACAAGGTAGTTGCCCTGAAAGAAGTTCCGACCCCCCAAACAAAAACGCAGGTACGCTCTCTGCTGGTTTTAGCAGGGTACTATCGGCGGTTCATCCCCAACTACTCGGAAGTTGCAGCCCCATTAACGGACCTCACAAAAAAGTGTGCCCCTACACAAGTGGTGTGGTCAAGGGATTGTCAGAGGGCCTTTGAGGACATAAAAAGGTGTCTATCAGAGGGGCCCATCCTTAGAAGCCCAGACTTCAACAGGCCTTTTGTAGTGCAAACCGATGCATCAGAGATAGGGCTAGGGGCAGTGTTGTCACAACAGTTTGAGGGAGTGGAACATCCGATCCTTTTTCTGAGTAGGAAATTGTTCCCGAGGGAAAAAAACTACTCAGTGATTGAGAAGGAGTGCCTCGCAGTAAAGTGGGCAATCGAGGCTTTGAGGCATTACCTGGCAGGAGTCCATTTTACTATGGTGATGGACCATGCTCCATTGAAGTGGTTAAATAGTATGAAGGACTCCAATGCTAGATTTACCAGGTGGTATATGGCCCTCCAATCCTTCTCATTTGAGATCCAGCACAGGCCTGGAAAAGAAAATGCAAATGCTGACTTCTTTTCTAGAGAAGGGGTGGATGGTCGGGCTTCAGCCGTGCGTGTCCCCAGCCACACACTAACAGGGGAGGAATGTGACAGGGTGAATGAACGTCACCAGCCATATACCTGGCAAACCTATGTTTAGGCTTGCAGTGCAGCAGTGACGAGGTTAAGTTTCAGTTGAGAAGGGCTGCTTAATTAGTCTGACCCCAGCTGCATAATCAAGGTGTTTTAAAACCCCCAGGCTGTACACACATGCAAGCTAGCTGGTCAGGAGACAGGACTGAAATACTGAAGAGATTACTGCTATAAGGTCTGTTTTTCAAAGTACATGTGTGATGAACTGTCTGTATCCTGCATGCTGAAGAGAAGCTGCCTTGTTTTCTATGCTGAAGAGAAGCTATTTTGTTTTTGTCTGCTGAAGAGAAGCTATTTTGTTTTGTGTGCTGTATGTTTTTAAGGCTAAATAAATAAGCCTTATCAAGAGAACCCGCGTGTGTGGTTGCATGTACCCTGCATAAATAACGCTCTCGTCTGGCCATCTGGGAGCAAAGAACCGACCTCACACAGAATATCGGAGAATTTGCCCAGGAATTCCGGAAAGTGTTTGATACACCCGGTCGTAAGGTATGTGCTTCCTCTGCACTTTCCCATGTCTCCCAACGGAGTCGTTAAGTCGCCAAATACACTCTCGAGTTCAGAACTATCACTGCTGAGACTGACGGGAACGACGTTGCCCTAGCCGCATCCTTTTGGCAAGGTTTATCGGAAACCTTGAAGGATGAACTGGCAGCCTACGACCTGCCCACCGATTTGGAGCAGCTCATCGCTGTGTGTATCAAGGTGGATCGTCGCCTCCTGGAGAGACGTTAAGAGAAGGTTCACCATCGTACTATTCCGGCATGGATCAATCCTGGTCAGGTGAGCTCCACTGAGGCCTCTACCCCAGATACATCGGAACCAATGCAAATAGGAGGTACCAGTCTTGCCAAATCCTAGAAGTTACGCCACAAAACCGCTGGCCTATGTTTTTACTGTGGTGTTTCAGGACACTTTGACAATTTTTGTCCCCAAAAGTCGGGAAACGCAAGGTTCCCATGATCCAATTGAATGTTATTCATACTCCTGATATCAGTGTGATCCTCGGGCTACCCTGGCTACAGATTCACAACCCTCGGGTTGATTGGCTCAACAAGGAACCCATCCAATGGGGAACATTTTGCCACAAGAACTGCATTCTGGAGAAAAGTAGTATCGGGGGTACCAACGTGTCCGAGGAGCAGGAGAAGGAGAAAGAGAGGGTACAATTGCCAGACGAGTATGCTGAGTTTCAGGACGTCTTCGCTAAGGTCTGATCAGAGATTCTGCCCCCTCACCGCCCGTTCGATTGTCCCATCGATCTGCTTCCAGGCACTACACCCTCGAGAGGGACTTCTTATCTGTTGTCTATGCCAGAAACCAAGGGGTTTATCAGGAAATCCACCTCTCCTGCGGGCGCATGGTTTTTCTTTGTGAAGAAGAAGGATGGCTCCCTACGCCATTGCATAGACGGCCCCTTAATAAAATTACATTAAAAAAACACTATCCCTTGCCCCTTATCAATGAACTGTTTGATCGATTACAAGGAGCTAACATCTTTTTGAAGTTGGACCTATGTGGTGCTTATAATCTGGTCAGGATCCACCAGGGTGATGAATCGAAGACGGCCTTCAACACCAGAGATGGTCATTATGAGTACTTGGTCGTGCCCTTTGGTCTGTGCAATGCTCCAGCTGTGTTTCAGGACTTCGTAAATGAAATTTTCAGAGATCTCCTCAACTCCTTTGTAATCGTTTATCTTGATGACATTTTGATTTTCTCCAAATCTAGACAGGAACACATCACTCACGTGAAACAGGTGCTCCTTTGCTTACGCCAGAACAAACTTTTTGCCAAACTGGAAAAATTTAATTTTCATCAAACATCCACAACATTCCTAGGTTACATCATTTCCGATTCCGGACTCACCATGGATCCCGCCAAGGTCAAAGCCGTACTAGAGTGGCCACAGCCTACCACCCTGAAGGCTGTGCAGCGCTTCCTTGGTTTTTCGAACTATTATCAGAGATTTATCCAAAAATGTTCTTCTCTTGTGGCCCCACTTACGGAATTGACCAAGAAGGGGTCTACTGCTGCTATCCAGTCTTTCGATCGTCTCAAAAAAGCTTTTGTATCTGCCCCATCCTCATTCACCCTGATCCCAAGCTTCGTTTTACCCTTGAGATCGACACCTCTGACGTGGGCGTGGGCGTAGGAGCCGTTCTGTCCCAAAGGAAGAAATCCCTGTCCAGGTTGCATCCTTGTGCATTTTTTTCGAAAAAAAATATTCCGGCCCAGTGCAAGTACGACGTCGGGAACTGGGAACTTCTGGCCATGAAGCTAGCTCTCAAAGAATGGAGACATCTGCTTGAGGGCACGGAAGATCCGATAACCATCCTCACGGATCATAAGAACTTGCTTTATATTGAAAGAGCATGCCGCCTGGGAGCCCGTCAAGCCAGATGGTCACTGTTCTTCTCTGGGTTTAATTTCATAATTTCCTACCTTCCCGGATCCAAGAATATTAAAGCTGATGCTCTTTCTCGACAATTCTCCCTGGACGAAAAGTCTGAAGATGTAACGCCTGTATGCCCGCCGACCAAGCTAAACCCCAATACTGAGGTGGGAACTGTATGATACCTACACACCCACAGCAGTGGGAGCAAGCCCGGAGTGTGGTATAGCGTTGCTGGGCATGTTGGAAGAGTTGTTAGTGTATACTTGCAACGCTTGGGGAATGTCCATGAGAGTAGTCGTGTCCGTTTGCCAATGTTCAGGGATCCAGAGGGTAGAGTCGTCAGAGGGCAAGCCAGGTCCTAGGAAGCCAGAGGTCAGCGGAGTCGTATGTGTAGCAGGGTTCAAAGGGATACCAGAGAGCAGAGTAGTCCAGGGTAAGCAGGGGTCAAAGCCAGGGAAATTCAAAGTAATACAGGAGCAGGTAATCACAGGAGCACAGAGGGAGCACAGCATAGGTCAGGTAGAACAAAGAAAAACCAGTCAAACAAATATTCAAAAGAAGACCAACAAGTGCACTGTTGAAGTGTACTTAAAGCAGAAGGGTTAACTCTAAAGAACACTTGATGGGGAATACCAAGCAGAGCACCCCGCCTAACGCCCACTGGGAGGCAAACTCTGAAACCGTCCCAGTAGACTCGGCGTACGAGTACTCTGCCCGAATACGGGAGGCACCAGAGCCCGGAACATGGCCACGATGTTTGTTGGGATCCCCCTCCCTCCAAAACCTGCTTCCTGGTTTTACAAATGGCTACCTTAGCCAATGCCAGGAGCAGGTTGACCAGGAGATCCCTAGGCTTATCGTTCCAGGACACTGGGCACCCAAAAATAAAAAGATGAGGGGAGAAGTGTAGCCAGAACTGCAGGAGAAGGCTCTTCAAGAAGGAAAAGAGGGGCTGCAGTCTGGCGCAACTCAAATAAATGTGATATATGTACTCCCGCTTGCCAGAAAAGGGACAGGCGGCGGGGGAGTCAGTGAAGTGTGCCAAGTACTCTACTGTGCTCAGTGCACTGTGGAGGACCCTCCAACTCAAATCCACGGCGGGATGGGGAACCAAACCTGAATAGAGTTCCTTCCACCGGGGTCTCTCGCCCTCGTTCGCAGGAAATACCCACCTCCAGATAGTATCAGGGTGGGTGACAAGGGCGAGGTAGTGCACTATATGGAGCACTAAAGAGTACAGGCCTTTCCTCGGCATGCCGTGGAAACATGCCGGGGACATGTCCCCCAACCTGCTGAGGTTGGGGGAGAGAGGAGCCTGAGGGGGTTGCCGTGGCTTTGGTTCCACGCAAAGATCCGGAGAGCTGAAGTTGATAGGTTGACAAGGCTCTCCGGTCTGCAATACCCCCTCAATGAAGGTGCGTGAGTCGGGGTGGATGGCATCTTTAATCTCCCGGATCAAACGATGAGGGACGCGGGCAGTACGCAGACCCATACGGGGAGCGAGCACCTCTGCCCTTACCCTGTCTCGCCGCTCAAAGTCCAGGAGATCCCCGACTCTGGTCTCCTGCGCCAGGATTAGCCGGCGGCAAATAGAGGGTGAATCCAACATCCGAGCCCCCACTGCCAGATTATACAGCAGGGGCTCGGCGAGGAAATCAACCCCCACCGCCTGTTCCTTCCTGGTCGCGGATACCAGTTTCCAGGCCTTAAGTAAGTCCCGGTAGTATGCCGGCAGCTCCGAGAGGTCTCTACCTAAACCCTCGGGCCTGATGATAAACAGTTGCCGGTCATACCTCATATTGCGCAGCAGGCGAAAGAAACTGGTTGCCAACTGGCACCACTGCGGAGACGGATCTGCGAATAGGTATCTCTGCAGGTATTGGAGGCAGAAAGTGTGTAACTGGGAGCTGACACACACCACTCCCTTAGGATCCAGGGCAGGAAGGGAGCGATAACATCAGGAACACCCAGGAAAAAACACATAAAATATCATAGTGTAATATGTAAAATAAATGTGAATCAAACTAGGATAACTTGGCTCTTATAAATAACCTACTTACAAGAAGTAAGGTAAAAAACAGCAAGTGGTTTAAAGATTAATCTTTGGACACTTCAGCTTGTGACTGCAGCACGCAACAGTAAACACTGGTAGCAGGCTGGATGGTGTATTCACGAAGGCTTCAGCTCCCAGTCAGATATATGCAATCATACAGGAATAGAAGGAAACCATAGTGTTTTACCAGATAACACCAAATTTTAGTAAACAGTGTTTACTGTTGCGTGCTGCAGTCACAAGCTGAAGTGTCCAAAGATTCATCTTTAAACCACTTGCTGTTTTTTACCTTACTTCTTGTAAGTAGGTTATCTATAAGAGCC
>WSYH01012050.1:0-10719 GCA_036426205.1 Ascaphus truei | reverse complement strand
TGTCATAGCTTTAAAATGCTCTTCTTCTGTGTCATGTGATAGATAAACGTCATCAACATAAGTTTCTGTATTGTCAAATTTAGACAATAGTGAGACTACGTCTGCTGTAAATAAAGCTGGACTATTTACAAAACCTTGTGGTAAGCGTGTAAAAACCAGTTGTTTACCTTGCCAGGTAAATGCGGTTAGCCAATAACTCTCAGGCGTGATTGGATGAGAAAAGTACCCATTGCTTAAAGCATATGTAGTTTTAAAGCGTTTACGCTGTAATCCGTTTAAGATTGAAGGTGAATGTGTGTTCTGTGCTGTCACTGAAGGTGTGACTCTGTTCACTTCCCTATAATCTAACACCATTCGCCATGAACCATCTTTTTTAGCCACTGGATATACTGCAGTATTCATTTGGCTATACTGTTCAAGCAGTACTCCTTGTTTAAGCAAATCATTGATTACAATTTGTATGCTTGGTAAGGCGGCATGATTAATTTTATATTGTGCCTGTTTCTTTGGAAGTGTAGAACATGTATTAATATTATGTACAATTCCTTTTCTTAATCCCACCTGATTTTCCCATTGTTGAAAAATATATTTGTGTGTCATTAACCAATTATACAATTTTGTTTTGTCTTTAAAAGCACTTTCATTACATTGATCTGTGATAATTTTTCCAAGTCAAATTTCACAGTCAATTCCGTCTGCTTGCGGTTTTCTGTAACTTCCTCTTTTATTGTAAAGAAGGAAGCCACATCTTTGTATGCTATTAGAAAGTCACAATTTAATCTGTCATGTTCAACTAATTCAATAGAAACCTTTCTGTCATTAATTTTTAAGTCTAAATAATATGAAGGATAAGTGCCATTTCCTTCAATTGTTTGTATCGTGATGTCGTGTACATAATTTTCATCTATTAAAATATCAGTTCTTACAAGGGATATGTCGGCTTGTGTGTCTAATAGGCCAGTATAATCTTTTCCCTTGTAGTGAATGTGTAACGTTAAGTTTGTCATTCCTCAAAGAGGAGGTCTGCAGGGAAGTGAGTTATCTTCCCAACAAACTTCTCTGTGGTCGCTGGTGTCGCTGCTGCAGCTTGCTTAACCTCACGTTGGCTATTTGTCAATCCTGAAGTCTGCGTAGCAAAACCTGTACGCTTGTCACGAAATTTAGTTTCGCTAGTCTTGCCTTGCCAATATCTGTCAGGAGTTTAATGTATTGTCTCAGATTATATCTGGACACTGCACCCTCATTACGAGCTTGCTGTTTCAAAGCGTGTAGTTTGTGGTGTAGTCTGTGGTGTAGGAGTGTCTTGTCTATTGTTAGATAGCAGTATCTTGCCCCAGGTCCCCACGGGCCAAATTGAATTTCAAATGCCAGAGTTTCACCGTTAATCAGATTTCTCTGATACTGATTCCTCATTAAAACATTCAGATCTGCAACTCGTGCAAAATCTGTAACAGCCATGATATACTATATATATATATATATATATATAATGAAAATTGTACCTTCTCTTTTATAAAGAGGAAATAGCATACACGTGTACTTTCAAGATTAAATGGGTAACGTAAGATTTATTATACAACTCATGAGTAATTAACCACGTTGGGGCGCCATAATCTGGGTTCAGAAACCTACCTTCCTTTATCAAGTGTCGCCTTATGGTGAGTTATATCCTGCACTAAGCAGAGAACACAAACCACAATGTTGCACTTGAAAAAGTCTCGGCCATACTCTCACATACTGTATTATGATATGGAGGGTATCGTGAGATTATTATAAAGAAAGGGTACTCAGAGTTTGTATAAGAAAAGGTTTATCATTTATTGTATCACAACAATATTCAGAAATATCAGAAATATCAAAAATATCAGAACAAGCTTCTTATAAGCTAATGGCTAGCAGTTACAGTATGTTACCAATCCATTCCTAACTATGCAGAGATTATAACTAGATATGCATTGTCAATACTCACAAACCAAAAGATATTACGATAGGTCAGCCAGTCCCAGCTCAAGTCTCATCTGTGTGACTTCACACCTAAGTTCGGTTATCTCTCTAACATGGAGTTGGGCAAACCTATTATAGGGTGCATTATCTGCTGCGTACGTGTCACGTGTCATGTGTCCATGCTCTGTGGTTTGTGACGTATGATGTTTATGATTTAGGAATTACAGTTAGTGACGTATGATGTTTACGATCTAGGAATTACAGTTAGTGACATATGATATTTCATAAGTAACCGTTCAAACCACGGCGTGTTTACCGGTGTTAGTTCCCCTTTTATGTCTATGTAACTTGTCCCAATATCCTGCCACTTCTGAGCAAAACAAGCTATTATTTCTAAGACAAGAAAACCAGGATTTTAACAGTATACTCTAAGCTATACTACGCCTTACAATGATACTATGTATATATGTACCTGTGACCTGTATTCATTATGCGTTATATGCCAGAAAATACCTGTAATCCATAACAACAGCTGTCTCTTACACATACAAATACTGTTTTTACATCCCTATACATCAATAGGGACCACAAAGTATCCACACACACTTTTAGTTGTGCTACAAACTCTCACATTTCCACACGCACCCACACCATTTATATCCACTCCCACTCCACACACACCTTTTGTAAAGCACTGTATATACTGTGGGCTCTCCATTCATTTTCATTCACACTGATACACACTCTTTCATCACTTGCTTTCAGGAACCTTTTGACACCTCTAGGCATAAAACACATCCACACCGGGGGAAGACCAGCACAGATAACATTCCAAGAGACACTGTTTTTAAGTATACCTACTTTTTGCTTTGCTTCATATCATTTTTACATCGCCGCGAAAGAAGAGATCATTGTTATCTCCGAAAGTCGTCGCACAACTAAAAGCATTTCGTTAGCGGCACCAGAAACGGTATCATCTATTTTATTTTTTTTGATTAATTGAAGCTCGGCTAACACGGTACTGTATACCTCTATATACTATATATGATTGCCGCAGCGACCCACAATACTATAACGTTTTACGATTAATCATCCAACTTTTTGGATTTAAATGCATTTTGTAGAGAAAATGAACACGCAAGAAAGTGTCTATTTTTCACAATAATGTAAACATCTCAACTACTTAGTGGTAAAATATACTTCATACTAAAGCAGGTTTGGGACCCATTATAAAATGAACCTTCATGTTTCTTATCACATCCCAGTATATGGATACTTTTTCCTATATATCACAAGCTGCTTAACATTGACGGGCTTCAGAGTCCTAGAGCCCAAATGATGACATACATACTATCTCATGT
The DNA here is from genome assembly GCA_036426205.1 of Ascaphus truei. NCBI lineage: Eukaryota > Metazoa > Chordata > Amphibia > Anura > Ascaphidae > Ascaphus > Ascaphus truei. Next base: position 7,414 of record WSYH01012050.1, on the reverse strand, counting down.
TCTAAATTTCAAAAATATTGTGTTTGATTTTCTGACCTGACTGCCGGGTTTTCCAGCGCACCACTCTGTTTTTTCTACTTAAATGTCACCTACTTTCTGCCACAACGCCTGAACGGTGGATCTGGCAAGGAAGGGGTTTATTCATCTCATTGGCCAGATCACCAGTGGCCTTTGTTGACGGATCCTTTCTCCGCTTTTACTATTGTATGTTTTTAAAATAGATTATATTTATATTTAAGTGTTGAATAGATAGTTTATTTAGTTTTAATAGATATTTTATTTAGTTATAGATTTATTATTCTAAGTTTTTAAATAAGTTATATGTTTCTTATAGTTTTAATAAGTATATTTTCTTAGTTTTAATAAAATTTATCAAATTTTCTTATTTTAAATAATTATTTCTTAGTTTAATAATATAAATTATTTTCTTAGTTTCATAAGTTTTATATTCTTATTTTTTTAATAAGTTTTTTATATTTCTTAGTTTTTAAATAACTAATTTTTTCCCTCAAGGTGGTGCAGCTACGGAAAGTTTTTCGGATCAGAGGAAGCCCGCACAGCTTTAAGGGAAGATTGGAGACATTTGGGTAAGATCTAATGTAAATACACCTTTGAGGAAGCAAAGGGTTACGGGGGAGTTTAAAGAAGGAGGGGGTGAGAAGAGCAAGGGTGGTGTGGTCAGATTGGGGCAGAGCAAGAGAAGCAAAATGAATGGGGATTTGCTGCCCCCAAAACAAAACATAAGTATGGATTACTTTTTAATACCCGGGGGGTGGCCCCACCCCCTTATCTCAGGAAGACCGGCATTTCGCCAATGGATACAATATGATTTGAATGGTAAAGGGGGCTCACGGATTTTGGACATAAAAAAAGATTATTTATTGTGCACAGACTACAATTGTTTCGGCTGCTGGCCTTTCTTTGCTGATTTTAGTGGGTGTTACAACTTTCCAGCGAAAGACAATCTGGGCATGACATGTTGTTCTCTAGGCAAGTGCAAGAGAAAAACCGGTTTAGGGGTGGGTGGTCTCGCAAAGTCCGCCGACAACCATGGTGAGTGTCTCCGGGGAACCTAGTCCTGATCCACGACCCGGGAAAGCTGTCTGTGGCCCGCATTACAAGCTGAGTAACATGTAGAAAGGACCAACAAACGAAAATGAATGAAACATTAAAAGAAAAAAATAGCCATACTCTTCTCATAGTGTCAATCTCAAAGCTGAGCAGCGCTCTGCCTCCCACAAGGGCTCCGACATTCGCCCGCTCCCCGCCATGCGACCCTCCCCTCCCCCCGGCGTTCCCGTGCCCGATTGCCCTAACGATACGGGTCCAGCCGACTCCCTCCAACGTCACACTACCCGGCAAATAGGATCACGAGGGAGTAGTGTCGTCCTCTCTGGTACCTTCCTACCCGTCGACTCTCCCTCTTATGTATCCACGACCACATGGTGTGTTTGCCTATCATGGGGCCTGTTGGGTACCCTCGTGAGCATATGAAGGAATTGCCTGGGCGTAACCGGGCTATAGGTAAGTCCTAGGATGACTATTCGTCCCTTCTTGAAACACTAATTTAGTGAGGGAATGGCGCGCTCGTAGCGCGTTGTTTCGTCGAATTTCGTGTAAGCACAGCGGGGGCGCTTGACTAGCCGGCCCGCCTACCGTTCTACCCTGCAGGGGGCGCTCTCTCTCTCTGACCTCCTTCCCGCGCCGGCGTGATTCCTTTCTCATTAATCGAGTGCGCGATCCCGGGACCAGATGTGTGGCACCCTGCATTGTGTTATACGCGTCGCTGCGCCCAGCTCTCCATTTTCTCGGTTTTTTGAATTTAGGTGGCCACATCGTGTTGGTGTGCGATGCCTCGCTTCTCCCCTTAACCTGCGTCTCTGCTTAGCCTTTGTCCGGCTGTCCTCTCCTCTCGATTGGGTCTGCAAGGTGGAAGACCTGTCTCAGCTCCATTTTTTCCCCCGCGCGGCGAGAGGGGGTCCGTTCGTCCTCTACCTTGAGTTGGCTCAGGGCAGCGCGTTTTTGGAATTGTCATAGCTCCGTGAGTGTCCTGATATTGCGTCAATCGTGGTCTTTCCACGTCGGTGCGCTTCGGGCACGCATCTGCTTCTCTCTGGCTGGCTTCCCCCCTTGTACGAGGTTGTGTCCCGTCCTTCCCCAGGTCAATCATGTATGGTACGACCGGTTGGTTCGATACGTTTTGCGCCTCTAGCGAGAAAATGTCATGGCGGAGAAGGGTGCAGCTCCTTCCCTGTCCTGTATGTACCCAGTTTTCGGCGCATACCGCGTTCTTCCAGGCTTGGTGTGGGAGGGAATGAGTGTTATCGAGGATCAGTCGGTTCTATTCCTATTACTAGGCAGAATCGGAGGGGGAGCATTGTTGAGTCCTGGGCGCTTTTTGGAAGCAGGGACCAATAGCTTATTGTCCGTCGTTTGGAGGGTGGGACCGTGCGCATCGGATACTACCCCGCTTGCTTCGGCCCGGACCGCTTTCTTCCTTCACGGTTCCGCTGGGTGTGAATGGCGTGACTGTGAAATTAGAGTTCCAGTTGCATGAGTCTGGGTTGTTCCTTTGGGTTAGGTTGGGTCGGTGCTGTGGTTCCGGGCTGTTCTAGTTCCGTTCCTGTTCACGCCCGATTTTGTGGAGCTCGGCTATCTTGGTTAACTTAGACGTGGGGCCGGTTCCCCTATATGGGCGTCTCCCTGCCTGGGATGTGTGATATTCCCTGCCATTCGGGTGCCGTGCTTACACCCCATTGCGGTGTGCGCTTCGGCTTGGTGGGAGTGTGGCACAAGTCGACGGTGCTGGCCAAGGAAGCTGGCACTTAGTACTGAATCAGCGTGGGGATCGGCCTTCTCTGAGTCCTATCCTCTAGTCTGCGCATGTGGGATTTAATGAAATGCACAGCCATCTCTACCTCTAAGTTCTAGCCTGTTTGCTGGTCGGTTTGCGGGTTGGGGGTCGTCCATCTGGGTCTGCGCAGCGATATGCGAGATACCGTTCCGCATAGACGTTTATTGTAAGGGGTGCCGGACAGCTCAGAGCACCTCTTGGGGGGGTTGCTTATACTCGTGAGTCTGAGACGGGTTGTGCGGCTCTGTACTCGTGTTTCCCAGGTCGTTTTGTTGTTCGGTTCATGTGAGTCGCCTGTGGGGCGCAGTAGTAATCATTCCCATCAACAGCCAGGCGAGAGGTATAACTCACTACTTGTATCATACTAAACACAAATGACAAGCCAGGCGCGATAATAACCAGCTCTACAATAGCCCAAAATACATACCCGTACCGCGATATCCAGAACTCTAATCAATTAACACACTGCGCAGTATCAATAATCTCATACAGGTGGGGGGGGGGCGGCAGCACACAACGGCAGAAAAAACACCCTAAAAAACAAACACCGCAATCTCTAACAGACTTACAAAGCTAGACCCGACCCATCTCAGCTTCATCCCCGAACATAACCTCCCTCCTGCGCGTCTTACATCACCCTATTCCCCGGAGCCCCCCGACTACGCCAACCTTAACACCTCCAGGCCCCAAGAAGGACCCTGTCAAGAACCGACGAAGTATCATTTCAAAAATAAATTTCATTTAAAACCGTCCCCGACCGAGTATCATAACATTACATCAAGTACACCGCGAGTATCCATATCAATAACCGCAGAGTATATATACAATCATACAACAGACCAGCGAAAGTACATGACTTCATAACTAACCACCGACCCGCAGGACACGAACCGGGGGGGGGACAGCGAACCGACTATCAAAAAGATTCCACCCGCCTTACTCAACGTAACAATGTACGAGCCAACCACAAAAGCACTACTCATCTCCAGCCACACCAGAGGCGCGAGTATCATTATTCATACCGACCCGACGATAATCATTTCAATAACCCAGGGGACCAAGCGACTATCATAAATTCCATCCAAGAACAGTCCGCGACGTATCAGATTTCATAAACACATACTAAACAAATAAACAGCCGCCTGAAGGTAAATCCAATTTTCATCACACAACACCCGTCTTCACCAGCCGAGATAATCATTTCATACCGCGACATAAATCGGGGGGTAAACCGGAAGGCAAAGAAGGACGAAGAGGGACGAACACCAGAAACCAAGTATCACGCCCTTGTCATACATCTGGTTATAGGTGCGAGGGTAGTCGGACTCTACGGGGCGGGACTTCAATTAATGTGGGATCAGGAGCCTCACGGTTCTGGCGTGCCTTGTAGAGCTGCCAATCAGCGTAAAGAGGGGCTGAGGACTAGTACATAATAGTAACAATATGATATCGAGAACTATGTAAGTGTGGATAAAGGCATATTGTTGCTGGGAGTAAGCCTCGCATGAGGCGGACAAAAAGCATGCGCCCCTTCGGCCTGATGGATCGGGAAGAGCCAAACTGCTCTAGTGCATTGGTTGCTACATGGGTCCGCGGAGCAGGCGAGGGTTAAGTGGCCAATGAAGAATATGTCTCCTCGGGACAGGAACCGGGGCACCCAAATACAGCCACCAGCAACAAACAAAACCAGTCCCAAAGAAGAACCTCCAATAGCCCCAAGCTTGGACCTCAAACATCGGAACACCACACCTGACACGGCGATCTGCCGCGCGAGCTAGCCCGCCCGCCGTCCCAACACGTCACCCGCCCACCCACTTAAACTCGATACCCACGTAGCGAGGTCGCAATGACAAGGCGGTTCCCTGCCATAAGGCGGAGTCGGCCTGGGGCGCGAGGTTGTGTTCCAGCCGCGGGGGGCACCGAGCGCCGTGGGGTCCCCCGCTTGGGGTCTTGGGGGCCCGGTGCGACCCGCAATTCAAATCTCACTAACGTTACGTCACTCAGTGAAGAACGGGCTTACGGATCTCCGCGTCTCTCTGTAGCGAGCCGCTTAGAAGGCCCCAACTTGGGGGGTCGAGTCCATCTAAATCTGTCTTCCATCCTGTTGGAAGGTCGTGGGGTCAAGTAGCAAATGGCAGAGGAAGCTCGGGGTCCCGTGAAATGGGGGTCGGCGTGGATCAGATGAAATCCGGAGGGGCGGGGTCACAGTGAAATGGGGGGCGAAGGTGTCAGTGAAAAACAATAGGGGAAACGGACGGGGGATCAGATGAATTGCGGGGCGCTGAACGCAGGGGGGGTCCCGTGAAGAAAATAGATTAAGGATCTACACCTCTGAATTACGTTTAGTGCCTTTTATCCTTACATTTGCGTTGGTCGGGGGTCGTGTGCCGCCATCTCCCACCCCTCGCCTACACCAAACAAAAGCTCACACACAAACCTAAAAATCCCGCATCGCGGAAGTACTTAAATGCTGGCTACGCCGGGGGGGGGGGGGTTTACTCCCCTACCATGCAAGCGGATCCTCGAAGCGGGCGATTGATGGATTTACAACGCGCGCGGGCGTTGGCCATTGAGCTGATAGCTGCGTTAGGCCGGCCTGTCTAGCTTTCTCATATTGCAACCAGGCGGCCCCGGGCTCTCCCAAACCCAATAAATCAACCCAAAACACGCGAAAAGCTGTCCCGGCGCAGGTCCTTTTCCTCTCTCACAACTCCTCTCCCACCACCCGCCCTTGCGAAGCATAGTGCACAGAGCCCGGAGCCTAACCTGCAAGCCGACAGAAGCCGCCCGAGGGACCAGGGAGCCCGCCGCTCCCGAAAAAAACAATGCCCAAAGGAGCATGCCACAACAACCGCGACGCATGCGGGCACAAAGTGACCTGCCCGAGCACCTCCGAAATCTACTGTATAACCTTCCGTGGGCTTCCTCCAAACATATACGACAGCTGCCCTCGCTGTCGCTGCACATGATGAACTCTCTGTAGATAATGCTAAAACCATGGATCATAGACGTCCCACTTAGTGGTCATACTGTATACTGCGTGCCTCCTCTCACGACAAAGCGCATTTACCTCAACAAATTCTGGCCAGCCGGGATACACCGGGGGAACACATAAACTCCAGGTCACACCCGGGGGACACATAAGAGGATACCCGGCTTCTCGGAACACCAAAAACCCCAGGAGACACTGCCATCCGTTTCTTAACCCCCGTCCGGTACACGCAGTCAAGGACAGTGTAATTCACACTAACCTCCACAACCAGAAACAACCTTAACCAACGTCCGTAATTGATATAGTTCGCAGCTGAATGCACTTACAAAAACCCAAATGCCAAACCGAAAAGAAATCCAAGAGCAATCGATAACTGTATTGTAGCCTGATGCACTACCTGAACCCAACCACCCGGGACGTGTATGTGTCGCCTGACATGCACACTAACCCGCATGTCCGCAAGAAACACCCTAGAAACGTTGAATCCATGATTGAATGCGCGATTGCACTACCTGCACCCCCCCACCCACGAGTTCGTGTATAGCTGTGCCTGCCATGGCACTACCATGCCCCACCGGCGACGTTTGATGGTGCCTGATGCACTACCCTGCCCACCAACGCCAGGTCGTGAAATATGTGCTGCCTGATAATAACACTATCCTGTCCACCCAAACCGGAGGACTAATGTAGGTGTGCCGATGGCACTAAAACAACCACTTCCAAACGCCCACAGTTAAAGGGAATCCCCCTACGAGTCCCGGTAGTACTTTGTTTCCCTTCCAATAGTAGGCCGCTCCCAATGCCCGCCACGACGCCCAGACGACTAAGTATTTAGAATGTCCTGAAAATAGCACACTACCTGCCCACAACCAACCAAACTCTCAAAACCCAAACCATATCCGCAGACGTGTATGATGGCCTGAATGAACACTAACCTTGCCCGCCCCCGCGGGCCCCCCCCCCCCGACCGGAACTATGGTCATGTGTGCACTGACTGGTAAACATCGACCTAAAACCACAATGCCCCCGCCCAATATCCCAAGGACGCTGAGAGATGTGAATGGACTGAACATCGACGCTACACCCCACTCCCCCCCACCAGCTCAAGCATTTCCTTTGTCAAGCCTTTGTCCACTTTCTGCCACAACCAGCTGACGGTGGATCTGCAAGGAGTTCAATGCTCATTGGCATCACATCAGTGGCTTGGTTGACGTATCATTTCTCCAGCTTTTTATTGTATTGTTTTAAGTTATATTTCTTAGTTTAATAAGTTATATTTCTTAGTTTAATAAGTTATATTTCTTAGTTTAATAAGTTATATTTCTTAGTTTAATAAGTTAAAGTTATATTTCTTAGTTTAATAAGTTATATTTCTTAGTTTAATAAATAATTTTTCCTAAAGGGGTCAGCTAAGAAAGTTCGGATCAAGAGGAGCCGCACAGCTTAAGGGAGATGGAGACAATTTGGGTAAGATCTGATTAAAGGACAACCTTTGAGGAAGGAAAGGGTGACGGGGGAGTTTAAGAGGGGGGTGAGAGAGCAAGGTGGTGTGTCAGATTGGGGCAGAG
>WSYH01012049.1:0-19624 GCA_036426205.1 Ascaphus truei | reverse complement strand
TTGCTTGGTATTTTCTTTTTAATGCTGGATTATTTTTTACTTTTGAATGATGCTGTTTATTTGGATATTTATTTTATTTATTCATGGTTTTGTTTTGGTGTTTTAATTGTTTATTCTGGTCTTTATTTTGGATTGGATTAATTGATTGTTTTTATTTTGTGATTGTTTGGAATCATAGGAGATTGTTTGTGTTTTTTTAGGTTGACCATTGACTGGCATAGTATTCAATCATGCTCATATTATATGGCCATGATGTACCCACTGTGGCATTTAATTGTTTTATTGGCATTTGTTATGTGTTTATTTGGCTATCTAATTTGTTTTATTTTGCAATGGAATGTGTTTTTATTTGTCCCTGTTTTTTTTATTCCGTCACCATTTCTTGCTATAGTGTTACATCATACCATATTATATGGGCATGATGTACCCACTGTACCAATGAATGGGTGAAGGGTGGGGGTAGTTGCCTGGGGAGGGTGGTTAGGCCTCCTGGGTGGGTAGCGGGAGAGGGTGGTTTAACCCATTAATTACTATAGCGTTACTAAATGCTAAGGTGATTAAGGGGTTAGGGGACATTAGACTGTCTTTTTTTATTGTACTGTATTGTTTGTGGCAACGTAGGACATGGACAGTGATGAGGATGAGGATGGCCTTCTTTGTGGCAGTCTGGCAAGGGTGAGTGCAAGAGGAGGGGTGTATTTGTTTAAAAGTTTTGGCCTTTGTGTTTTTTTTGGACACAATTGGTAACCTAGGCCAGCGGGGACCCCCGGACTCCCGCGGGGACCACCTGGGGACACCCGCTGGTCTGTTGTATTAATGGTGTGCTGAAAAAAAGGTAAACAATGATTTTCTGACTGTCTGCATCTCTTTTGCGCCAGCCTTTAGCTGGTGAAAAGAAATGCTGAGTTTTTAAAGTGCGATACACTTATCTCTGCTTAGTGAATCACGCTGACTGGAAAAACACGACGCGTTTGCCGTTCTTTCCCTGGACGATTTCTTTTTCACTGACTTTTTTTCTGAAAAATGCCTTTTAAGAGCGATACAACAGGTTATCACTGCTTAGTGCAGTATCGGTCTTAAAAGGCACTTATCGCTCTAAAAAGCAGTTATCACTGCGTAGTGCATAGCCCCCATAGCATGCACAGTTAGAGATAATATATATTATTGGTGTATGTAACAGTTACAGACCAGATTAAAATGTGAGACAGCTTTAGATTTGAAAGAACTTAGACTGGTGGTGGCTGTGAGAGTCTCTGGTATATTGTTCCAATTTTGGAGTGCACGGTAAGAGAAGGAGGAGCGGCCGGATACTTTGCTGAACCTTGGGACCATGAACAGTCTTTGGAGTCAGATCTCAGATGTTTGTGCTGCATTGGTAGGGGTGAGTAGCTTGCTCAGATAGATGGGTAACTTGACCAGAAAGTATTTGAAGGCAAGACAGGAAAGATTACCTTTGTGTCTAGACTCAAGTGATGACCAATCTAGTTCTTTGAGCATTTCACAGTGATGTGTGTTGTAGTTGCATTGGAAAACAAAATGGCATACTGAATTGTTTGCCGAAGGTAGGTTTGGGATGCCGAGCCATATATTATGTCCCATTGTGGATAATTGGCATTAGTATCTGCTGTGCGATACACTTTCTGACCAGCAGAGTGTTAGGATTCGGCGTCGCCTGCGTCCCCCAAACAGAACATCCTCTACCTTCAGGGAGACCCTGGACGCATGGCGCAACCCTGCCTTACCGGCCTCCGTGGCTCCTCGTCCCTGCCACCCTCGCGGGATCACCCTCCTCGGCGATTCCACCGCTATTCCCCCTCCTCGGCGCCTGGCGCGTTCCCTTCTCCCTGCAAGCACGCATGCAGTTTCCTCCGGTGCGGGTCGCGTGTACACGCGCCTTACGGAGTGTGCTCACAGTTCACACTCTTCTTCTTCCTTCCCCCCCGACCTCAGGCTCCGACCCCCGCATGCCGCACGGCCGTACTCACTGCAGTACTAGGATGCACCTGGCCTGTAATGGCTGCACCAATCAGGAGAGTCTCCCTGCAGTTCCTCCTGACCCGCCCCCGTTCCTGATTGGACCTCCCTGCTTTATCTAGCTTCTCTGTCCTCTCAGTCCTCGCTCGACATAGTCTCTGCATGGATAATACTCTGTCTACTCTTGGTGATTTCACAGGTTCTGACAAGGCTCGTACGACTACCCCCTTTGGCTCCCGACCTCGGCACTCCTCGGATTACGCACTCTCTGGCTCCCCTCGAACACGGCTTGGACTTCGACCTTCCTCCATTCTCCGCTCCCTGACCTTGGCGTGACAATCGCTATTATACTTCTACACCCGGTACCGGCAAGTATTGTCTACCTGTCTACATCTGGCCTGGCAACGCTTAATACCACACTCCGGACACGCTCCCTTTGCTGCGGGTGCGTGTATTACCACTTCCCCCTTCAGCTCAAGGGACGAGTCTGGTCTGCGGGCAGCACCGGCGTAACATTATGTCGAGCCCACAAGACGCAGACCAGTCCAATCTAAGGCAGTGTCTCTCCAATCTGCTTCAGCAAAACCAGGCCATGGCAGATCAAATTGTGGCACTTACGCGTCAGGTCGCAGTACTCTCCGCCCGAGTACCTACCGCAACCCCGCCTGATGCCACAGGCCCAGCTGGCAGCTCCGATGTAAGGATTCCACCCCCCAAACCTTACGCTGGCGAACCGCAAGAATATAGGGGCTTCCTTAAACAGTGTGAGGTGCAGTTTGAAATGGCCCCCCATCTCTACGATACTGGCCGTAAGAAGGTAGCCTACATTTATAACCTGCTAATAGGCAGCGCCCTAGCTTGGGCTTCCCATGTCTGGGAACGACGTTTTGACCTTACCCAGGATTACCCGGCTTTTAAAGCAGAGTTCCAACAATAGTTCGATTCCCCCGCACGTCGGGAGATGGCTTCTGTTTCTCTCCTCCTGATCACTCAAGGGCGTCGTATGGTGACGCAGTACGCTGTGGAATTCTGGACCTTGCCACCGAGACTAACTGGGGACAGGAGGCTCTCGTCTTGGTGTTCTGGCAAGGCCTGGCCGATCCCATCAAGTATGAACTCTCTCGTCAACCCAGGCCAGAAAAATTGAAGTCCCTAATCGAACTGGCAGTACGAGTGGATCAATGGATCCAGGTACTCCGCTCTGAGTGGCAGTGCACTCGCGTCCATAATTTCCAAACTTTCCTCAGTACGCTCAGCAGTACTCTAGCACTTACAAGTGCTACCACCCCTTCTCGTCCTGTCCTGGATTTCCCAGAGCCAATGCAATTGGGGGTACAGCGCATCCGCACACCGATTCGGCAGTTCCGCCACGCCAGGGGATTGTGTTTCTACTGCGGGTCCGCTGAGCATCTGGTCCGGGAATGCCCTCTACGTCTGGGAAACGGGAAGCACCCAGTGAGTACGGAGGGGCTCTCTCTGGGTGTAATGTCTCCACGTCCCCTCCAACAGGGAGAACCCCCTAAGAAACTGACAACTGACAATTCAGTTGAGAACTTTCAGACTTCTACTGTGGCTTTTATTGATTCTGGAGCAGGTGGAAACTTTATGGATTTAGGATTCGCCAGGCTTATTCATATACCGCTCGTGAGGAAAAAAAATTCTATCGCACTCGTCGGAATAGATGGACTTCCCCTTACACCAGCCTACATCTCCTTAGAGTCGACTCCCCTGTTTCTTACCACGCACCTTCACAAAGAGACCGTAGTTCTTGACGCCATCCATGCCCCTGGAACTCCCATAACCCTTGGTCTTCCTTGGTTGCAGCTTAACAACCCACTCATTGACTGGACTTCCTCTACTCCTATCACTTGGAAACCGAGGTCAGGCGAAGCCCAGCAATTATTGGCCAATACCTCGGTCCCTGAGGTTTTCCTTCCTCCTGTCTACCATCAATTCCGGGACGTTTTCAATAAGGTCCAGTCAGACCTGTTGCCACCTAATAGGACTTACGATTGTCCAATCGATCTTGTTTCAGGCTACTCCTTACCCAAGTTCTCAAATATGAGTGGAGCGCTGTGTGACTCGAGTGATGAGGTGAAAAAGAAAAGTGAATACAATAGTGCAGATGGTACAACATAATGATCTGAATATAAATGTTCTCTGTGATGGTTGTACTCACAAGTTAAATAACAATAAGGCGTATCAGAGACCCTCTCTCTCTGATGGGAGCCCTTAATGGAATCCCTCAGAGTGGTATCATGATACTGGAAGCTCGTGATGTAGATTTCAATGATTCTCCCAGGGGTATAGGAAATAAAGAGAGAGCGTACAATAGAGTAGTATAGTCTAATTATATTGGCAGCAATCGATTAATATATGTATAATACAACTCACATTTTAAAAAGTATTACTGTTCGAGGGGAGAGGACAGTGTGGAGGTGAACGCTGGTTTTCTCCTGGAGCGGTGAAAGCCCTTCCGCATAGTCCGGATCCCATCGTCAAGTCCGTGTGTCGTTTGGATTAGGGCGGAAGAGGCTGTCTGGTGTGTGTCCGTCTCCTGGTAGTTTGCCAGCATTCTCCAGTAATCTCCTCAGCACAGTCACCTCCCACAGTGGATCGATTCAACGCGTTTCGCTGTGGCTTCGTCAGGAATCGAGAGGACGTGACGAGGGGGATCCGTGACGTATGCGGAAGGGCTTCCACCGCTCCAGGAGAAACCAGCGTTCACCATCCACAGCTGTCTCTTCCCTCGAACAGTAATACTTTTAAAATGTGAGTGTATTATTATCATATATTAATCGATTCTGCCAATATATTAGACTATACTACTCTTAGTACGCTCTCTCTTTATTTCCTAACCCCTGGGAGAATCATTGAATATCTACATCACGAGTTCCAGTATATGATACCACTCTGAGGGATTTCATTAAAGGCTCCCATCAGAGAGAGAGAAGGGTCTGATACGCCTTATTGTTATTTTACTTGTGAGTACAACCATCACAGAGAACATTTATATTCAGATCATTATTGTTGTACCATCTGCACTATTGTATTCATTTCTTTTTTCATATCAACGAGTCACACAGCGCTCCACTCATATTGAGAACCTGCACAAGAATCATCTGGACCTGGACAGTCCGCTTTAAGGGTGTTAGAGCTGTTTATTTATTGTATTTCACATGTGATTTTTTATATTATATTTTTTCACATATTGGTGAGGTCACTAAACACAATTTGTTTATTTATCATTAATTGAATATCTTTGTCACGCACATTATATAATATTTAATTTAACTTACATCACTTAGTTTTGAGAAGCGCCGGTTTTTATTTCTGTTTTTACTCCGTACCCAAGTCTAAGACCTACCCCTTGTTCTTAACCGAATCTTGGCCCTGATGAATATATCCAGGAAAACCTCAAGAAGGTTTTATTCGTCCTTCTAACTCCCCAGCAGGAGCTATTTTTTTCTTCATTAAAAAGAAGGACGGACATAGACACTTGCATCGACTACAGGGGTCTGAACTGTATCACCATTAAAAATCGTTACCCCCTCCCCCTCATTACCGAACTGTTTGATAAATTACAAGGGGCTAAGATTTTTTTTCCAAATTGGATTTATGTGGAGCCTAAACCTGGTACGTATCAGGCAGGGGGATGAATGGAAGACGGCCTTCAACACACGTAGCGGCCACTACGAGTATTGTTATGCCTTTGGCTTATGTAACGTCCCCGTGGCTTCCAGGACTTTATCAATGATGTTTTCCATAAAGTATCAACATTTTGTGATAGTATAAGATGATATCTTGTTTTTTCCAATGACCTTTAGGACATATACGGCCAAACCTCTCTACGTTCTCTCGCTCCCGTGAAATCAGTTATACGCCAAGCTGGAGAAGTGCACCTTCCACAGACCTCTACCCAATTCCTAGGAGACATAATTCCGATGAAGGCTTTATGATGGATCCCGGTAAACTTCAAGCTGTGACGGAGTGGCCAAGACCCCATTCCCCAAAGCTATACAACGCTTTTTGGGTTTCGCAAACTAAATCGGGAGTTTATACGTAATTTCTCTACCATCATGGCACCTCTCACTGCCCTTACGAGAAGAAAGGAGCGTTTTCGTCTTGGTCACCTGAAGCCATTGTCGCCTTCGAGACACTCAAGCAAAAGCCTTTATATCCGCCCAACTTCTCTCGCCATCTCCAACATCGCGTTCCCTTGTCCTGGAGGAGTCGAGCGCTCCGGTTGCGGCTGCAGGGGAGTTCCTGTACTTCAAGCACCCGACTCCTCAAGATAAGTAATGGCGTGAAAAATGGCTCTTCAAGAGTGGAGCGATCTCCTGGCAGGGGTCAAAGGAGTCCGTTTACCATCACTCAACGGTCACAAGAACCTACTCTGACATTGAGAGTGCCAGCTCTCGGCCCGTCGTACAGGCTTTTGTCTCTTTTTTTTTCTCGATTCTATTATCACCTTTCTTATATTCCAGGAGACCAAGAGTAAAGACAGACGGCACTTTCCCCAACTACATACTCTGAAGAGGTTCCGAAGTAGTCTCTGGAGACCATCCTTCAACAGGAGAGGATTTCTCGCCATTCCTCCTTCAAGAATTTAGTAATATTTGCATTCCCAGAGAACGCATTCCTAAAGACTTGGTTGTCCGACAACAAACTATTCGTTCCTTCCAAATTGTTCCTGAATTACTTGTTGGGGTCTGTAACAGGGAGTTATCCTGTTCAGGTAATGTGCCTCTAATCCAGCAGTGTGGTGGTTAACTGCTGGTAGGCAATTAACTAACACCACCTGCCTGATTAGATTGCTTACAAAAGCCTGTCTTTTGAGACAGGAAGTGAGACTCCTTAGCGCACATGTGAGTGAACTTGGAGACGAGAGCGGTTCTTGAGTCTCCCAGGAGAGACTGACCAGAGAACACAGATCTCTGGAGCTGACAAATAAGACTTTATAAACTGGATGCTGACATTTCTGTGCACACACGGTGCGTTCCAGGACAGCAGAGAAGCTTCCCCTACAGCAGCCAGCTAAACGATAAGAACTTTATTAACAAGACTTTATCTGTTCATTTCATGCTATGTGTTTGGGGCTGGAGAGACAGCTTATCTAAGGGGTGTGTGAATTGCAAAGTAGTATTTCACTGAAAATACTCCCAAGTGAATAGAAGCTTTGTTTCCCCCGTGTTTGGATGGTTTCCTGATGTTAAGGAAAAGGCACAATAAAGCCTTGTTTATAATTTCACCTTACAAAAGTTCCAATCGGACTCTCAGGCAGCAGAGACAGAGTTAAAGTGATAACACCACCTGAAACTGCAACCTACAAAACCACTATTTTCCCCAATCCCAAGAGGAGAGAGACTGCTGAAGCAGCCTAAACCTATTTGCCTATCAAAAGATTGTAATATGTCATTGAAATAGGGGTTTGCCTTCCAGCCATAGCAGGTCAAGAAGTGATGAGTCAGCCCTTAAAAAGGGGATAGGTGTTTGTTGTTCTCAAAAGTTTCGCTGAAGCAGTGAATACAGATGGTGGACCCACGAGCGGTGGGTACTGATTTTGCAAATAAAGGTTGCCACACCTATAGGTATACCAGCTGTGAATGGGAGTAGTATATGCAGAAAGTGTGAAAATTGATGGAAGGAAGACTGTGCTTGAAGCAGGGGGGATTTTTAAGCAAACAAATGCTGAGGTGTAAATAGTAAAATGCCCTACAGGGAAAAAAAAGGGATTGATGACTGTTGTAAAAGGTATTCCAAGCCACTTGATTGAGTGTGAGTCACCCTTGCGGGAGTTTAGTGAAGAAATTTTCCAATGCAAAGAATTGTTTTTTTTTCGCAAGTAGTTGGGAGCAAAAAGACACCCAAAAAGTGTGAATGTGTGTGTTGAATGCCAGAATACCCAAAAGATGAGACCGAAAATTACTGACTCAAGCAGACAAACCAAATTCTGTTGCGAAGCGGAGGAGGAATGACCTAGCAAGTAAATGGTGTGTAAAGCAAACGGAAGATTTACTAGCAATCTACACATTCAGCATATCTAATGAGAGATTAACCTAGCAAGTAAATGGTGTAAAGCAAATATACGTTTTACCTACTACTGCACAGTTACGGCTGATATTGTGGTACACTACCAGAGTAAAAGAAAAGTTACGAGAGCCTGTGAGAGTACTACCTCTAACAAGCAAAATCCATTATGCCCACCTGTAGGACTACCACAATTGGGGGTTTCTATCAAACGTGGCAACAGCTGCATAGGCCCTCCTGAGGTCACGAGAAAATAACACCTGATAGCCTGAAAATGGGAAGGACAAGAGCAGCATTCCGTATTATGAAAACCCTACCCCACGGAGGCGTGCCCTTCCAGTCATAAGAGGAGAAACATCTCTTAAGGGGAAACCCAACCGAGTCACACCCACAACAACACCCCAAGCAGGGGGGGGTGCTGTGAAACTCGGCACGAACAGAAAACAACTCGCCACTCTATGATGCGAAGATATGGTCGACAAGAGAAGAGCGAGGTGCGGAGCGCAGCATCACCCAATTTTCTGTCAGCTACAGACATCGGCAAGAAATGCCTGCTATAGTAATAACCTCTAAAAGTATCAAAAAAGAAGGAGTACCCCCAGTATGCCGAATGGGACGGAGTCATCCAAACAAAAAAGCCGGAAAAAAGAAAAAGAACAGACGTTCTTCAATTACACCGTGAAGGAACAGACCTTCCGCGCATCTCCTGTGGAGGGAAAGGGGGACCGTAGTGCCCTGCACCTAGAGAAAATGGGGGATATTCGTCCCCGTCGTTAAAGAGAATATCAAGAGGGCCCAAGCTGAAGTTGTACTCCCCAAAGAGTGTGAGGAACCTCAACAACCATCCCAGGGAAGTGGCAGACAGAACCAGTTGACCGACCCTTGACCAGCCGGTGTAAGAGCCCTAAAAGATGCCAGGCATGAACTGTGATTGGTGCTCGTTAACAATTAAACCAAAAGGAAGATGGTACAACAGAGCGGTACACAGAAAAAGAACGTGAGCACACAAAATCTATGTGCTCACATTTACTATTTAGAAAGAGACAGAATTGGACGATATAAAGACGTGTCAGATAGATACTGCAAATTGTTGTGGATTCTGTGATTTGATTGTGTGCATTGATTTGTCGATGCTGATGTGGTAATTGCATTTTTTTTTGATGATATGTATTTGTTGACTGTGCGACTTGGGTTGAATTGTGATCCTTTGATGACTGTATGATCGGATGATTGATGTGATGTCGACTGTTGCTTTTTGAACTTCTCGAATGAAAGTTTTTTTTTGTCGTTCTTGAGATGTGATTTGATGATTCGATGTTTGGTGTGTGTTTCGTGTGATGATTGATATGCGGATTTGTGAATGAACTGATTTGTGATGAATCGATGTGATGATTGTTTATGAATCTGATTTCGTTTTTATGATTCGAAATTCTGATTTTTGTGAAATGTGTTGAATGTGTGGTGTTTTTGTTAGTGATTGCTTGAATTGATGGTTGTGAATTTGATCTTTATTTTGATGGATTGGTGTATGATGCATGATTTGATGTGGATGTGTGTGAAAATTGTGATTGTGTGTTGTGTGTGAAGTTGTAGTGTGATAGATTTGTTGTGCTGTTGTGCCTATGTTTGAGTTGGTATGTGATTTGATTTGATTTGATCTGAATTTGTGCTGATTTTTGGATGATGGCTGTTTGTGCTTGATTTGATGCTTGAGATGGAGGGGGTGAATTTGATGTCGATGATGTGTATCTTGCTCCTGGCGCTGTTGTTGTGTGATGGCTTGTGTGCTCCTGATTGTGCTTTGTGCTAGTGTGTGACTGCTGCCTGATGTTGTGCTGCTATGAGATGTGTTGTTGATGTTTGATGTTGATTTGTGATTGATGGGTATGATGTGAATGATGCGACTCGTGTGATGATTGTGTGTGATGATTGTCGGCCTGTGGATGTTTGACTATTGATGATTGATTTGTTCTTCAGGTGATGATGATTTGTCGATTTTTGATGATGCGGATGATGGGATTTTGTGAATGTTGACTAGAGATTTTGATTAGCTGAGTGTTATGATTGATCTTGTTGTGGTTTTGGTACTTGATTGTCTTGATTGTGATTTGTTTGATTGTTGATTTGTGAGTGTGGATTTTATTGTTGATGATGATTTTGGATGATTTGATGATTGAGTTCGCATTGATGTTGTTTGTGTTTGTGATCTGTGATTAGATATTGTGTTGATGATGGATGTGTTGATGTGTTGATTGCTTTTGTTGAGGAATTGATGATGTGATTGATTGTGAGTTGATGTGATTTTTGATAGTGTGAGGGATCAGGGATGTACTGTTGTGAGTTGTGTTTGCGTGATTGATGTGTGCTTGATCGATGATTAGAGTTGTTGTGTTTTGGGGGGGATTGATGTGTAGATGCTGTGTGTTAGAACTTGTGATGATTGATTGTTGAGGTTGTTGATGAAAATGACTGTGATCTTTGATTGAGTTTGATGATTGTGATTTGATATGATTGTTGGTGAGGATTGTGATATGTGATGGTTGATTTTGGATTTGATATTTTGATTTTTGTGGCTTATGATTGATTTGGTGTTTGTGTTGATGATGTGTGAATTGTGATGATTGATTGTGGAATTGACTGTCCTGATGATTGGTGATTGATGTGCTTGATTGTGTGATTTGTGATGAATTGGTGATTAGTCGAGTTTGTGATAGTTTGTGATTGTTGAATGATTTGGAGTTGTGATGATACGTGATTTGTGGTTGTGAGATTAGATGATTGATGATTGATTTCGTGTGAATCTGATTGTTATTCTGTTGTGTGCTGATGCCTGTTGATGTTTGTGAATATTTGATGTGACGGTTGATGAAGGAATGCTGATGATATTGAATTGATGTTTTTGATATGTGTTGTGCATGTGATTGATTGTGATTTGCAGGTGTGATTGATTGTTGTTGGATTGAGTGATTTGACTGTGATTGCCTTTGTGAGATGATTCGTGCGATTGTGATACTTTTGATATGATGTGATTGACACATGAATTGGTGTGTGTGCTTGATGAAGTATTATGATGACGTTACTTGTGCAATGGCTTCCGATTGATTTCGATGCCATTGATTTGTTGAATTGAAGGATGATGTGTGTGATGATTGTGTGATGATGTGCATGTTGTAATGATGTGATTGACTTGTGTTGATGTGATGTGGTGATGGAATCTTGGAATTGATGAGGGAGTGAAGATTTATGATGATGGTGTTTGTGATTTGGATTGTGATTGTGGTTGGTGTGTTTTTGCAAAGTTTGATGATTTGGATTTGCGCCCTATGATGTGAGATTGAAATGATTTTGGGTGTGATCGATGGTGTTATTTGTTCTTGCTTGATTCATGTGATGATTTTTTGCTGTGACATGTTTGTTTGTGTGATTCTTTGATTTCGAAGTGTGTGTGAGACGTTGCAATGTCGAATGACTGTGATGATGATGTGTGGTTCTCTGATGCTGGTAGATTGTGATATATTGCTCGAAAGTTTTGTGATTTATGATGAATGGGAACTGCTGATGAATGATTTTGATGATGTTGAGTGATTGTTTTTGAATTGATTGATTGATTGTGATGTATGAACTTGGTGATGAATTTTGAATGATCGTTGAGTCTTGATGATAAGCTTGTGTTGATGGATGATGCTGTGATTGACTTGATTTTTGCATATTGATTGATGAGTTGGATGTGTGATGATGATATTGATGTTGCTGAGAAGGTGTTAGTGATGACAATGCTTGCGTTTGTTTTGATTGTGTTTGATGATTGACTTTGTGAACTGATATGTTTTTTGATTTGTGTGAATGACTGATTGAATTGTTGTGATGTGATTGTTGTGATGATCCTTTTCCGATTTTGATGCTGGGATGATTGATATGATTGTTGATGAAATGAGGTGACGTGGAGGTGCATTGATAAAGGCTGGTTGATTGAAATTGACTTGACCTTGCCTCGGATGATGTTGTGTGATGTTATGGTTGTTGAAGAGGGTGCTGTGTTGATGTTGTGATTTTTGTGATTGATGTGTGTTGTGTGATGGTGATGATTGTTTTGATTGATGATTGTGAATGTGCTGAATGTGATTGATTGTGTTGTGATTTTGATTGTTGTGTTGATGATGAATTGTGCTTCTGTGTCGTTGCTCTTATGATGCGATGGATGAAAATTGCTGTTGATGTTGTTTGTGCTGAAGATGTTAATTTGTGGGTTGTGTGTGAATTTCTTTGATTTGATTGTTTGATGTGTGTGTGAATATGGATGATGCATTGATGGTTTGCTTGGTTTGATGAGTGAGCTGATAGAGTGATTGATGTGTGGGTTCTTGATTGGTGTTGCAATGATGTGATGCCTTGTTTGATGTGAGCATGGTGATTGATGGATTTGATCGATGCATTTTGTGCTGACTGGACGGATGATTGATGTGAGTTGTGTGTTGTGTGATGCTGTGATGATTGTGATGTTGATCTGATTTTGATTGTGATGTTTGTGTGTGATGCAGTTTGACTTGTTGATGTGATTTTGATTTGATGGTGTTTTGATGAGTCCTTTTTGTGATGATGTGTTGACTGTTGAATGATGTTAGCTCTCGATATGTGATTGCCCTGGGAGCTGGAGAATTGAATTTAGGTGCATGCATTGTTGTGATTGATGTGATTTTGATGTTGGCATTGAATTGAATTGATTGTTGATGTTTGATTGGTGTGTTGTGTGAATAGCTGTGATCGTGATGTGGGTTGTTGTTGATGACGCGTGTTTGTGGTAGTCTGTGTTTGAATGGTGATTTGAAATCTGTTGTGTTTCTGATGATTTCTGGAATGATGAATTGATGATGTATGACTGTTGGTGAATGTGTTTGTTGTTTGATATCTGATGATGTTTGATGTGATTGTGAAGGATTTGGTGATGTGATTGATTGACTGAGTTTGTTGAATGTGTGATGGGTTGATCTCGTGATAATATGATGATTTGCCATTTGATGTTGATGACCATCGGGTTGTTGATCATTGGATGATGTGATGTTGATTGTTTATGTGCAATTCGATGAATTTGTTGTGTGAATGTTTGTTGTTTTGAATTGTTGTGTCGATTGAGATGTGATGTGATTTGATGATGATGCTTTGAGGATGATGATTGAAATTATGATTAGTTTTGTGATGTTGTGATGTGATGATTGAATTATTTGATAGATGTTGAGGATTGTTCTTTGATGACTGAATGTGTGGTGTTTTTGGTGTGTTTGATTGATTTGGTGTGAGTGTCTGGAGTGTAGTTGATTGATGTGCAATGTGTTCTGCCCTAGGGATTGTAGTGATGCTGTGACCTGCACTTTTCGATGATTTGCTGTTTGTGAATGTTGATGATGACTTGATTGAGGATGAAATTGAAGATTGTGGATTTTGTGATGTTTTTTTGTTTTGAATGACAAGTAGATTGTGGTGTGTCGTTCGTCGATGACTCTTGATTTGATTGTGAATTGTGTTGTGCTGGATTTGTGATTTTGATGATATTGCGATGTGCGTGACTTTGTGAATGAATTGAATTGCTGAATGATTGATGATTTCTGTATGTTGATTAGTGGTGGATTTGTGTGATGATTGTGATTGGCGACTATCGTACCTGATGCTCTTTTGATACTTGTGAGGCTTTGCGATGATATCCTGCTGTTGTGTGCTGTGCTGGTGTGTCTGCTGCTGCTGCTGCTTGTGTTGTGTTGCTGTGCTATATTTCCGCCATGGATGATGAAAAGCAGAGCCAATCTGATAAAATGGTGGTTACGCTAAAGCGGAAGTTGCGGAGGCCACTGGAAGCAGATGACATTACAGCAAGAGGTTCACAATCGTCGCATAGAGTGAATTGCTCAACTCAGAGGTCAACAGTGTCCGGAATAGAGGTGGACTCATATCTCAGAAAGAGGTTCAGACAATCCGCAGAGCACTGGAGCCTACATTTTTTTCATGAGCCAACAGATGTCTGCGCACAGGACCTGGACGTTGCCAGAAGGAACTACACATCTCACATCGAGGAGCTGGACATTTCTAAGAAACGATTGCGATCTTAATAAAATCCTCAAGTCTCAAGAAGGAGCTTCAGAACCTAAACCGGGAGATGGAAGTCTCACGCCAGGAGACCGCCCGCTTCCAAGAAGATGGCAAAAATGAAGTGGACTGCAAGGAGGCCTGAATTAGTACAGAGACTGAAAACAGAGGAAACTTCTGAGTGACAGAAAACCGTCAGGAAATGTTGGAAGCAGTAGCACCGGACTGCAGGAACCAACTGCCAAGGGTATGCGATGAACCCCAGATGTGAGGAGAAAGAGAAGCAGCAAACGCGCCCGGGAAAACAAGTGCAAGGCTGACTAAGAGGTTACAAGCGCTTGCAAGGAACGTTTTTGTTTTTGAATACCCAGTACGTCCCCACAGAGCAGTATGAGGAAGCATAGGCCACGCTGCAGTCACCAGCGCATCATGGAGGCGGGCTTCAATACCTCGTATGAGAGGGAGCTGAGAAAGGCTCAGAAACTGGAGCAAGAGCGGGAGAGTCAGTAGAGATATGTTCCTCCCTTGAGTCATTACACCAAGGAGAAAACAGACGCGCGGAAACATGAACCGACAAAAATAATAGCCCAGAATATAAGGAAGACACTGATCAGACTCCAGAAAGCAAAGTGCGCAGATTAAATTCCCTGAAAGCAACTTGCGTACCCGTCAAACAGGTTGGGACTCTGCCAGAACAGTAAACTTACAGATCCCAATACGGCGAACAAAAGGATATTGGCTCGCCCAAGACAACCCGTATCCCACAGTAACTAATGCCCGTGAGGACAAGGCGTACAGTGAGAGTTGGGGACCCACGCAACTTTAAAAAACAGAGACGAAGTTTAGCACCTAAAAAGCACTAGCCCAAACCTACACCTTGCCCAACACAGGCAGACAAACAGAGTAGAAGTGGACCATCAAGACAGATAAGAGCCTTAGCTGAGTAAGCTGAAACAAATAGGACATTCTACTGGAAAACGTAGGTGGAGGTGCACCCTTTCAGTCCCAAAGAAGCGATGAACTGGCGACTACCGTGGTGTGGAGGACTCGAAAGACCGCTAGCTTAAAAACAGAAAACTTAAGGGCTAGTCACTAATGCTCTACAAACTGTCAGGCATACCCTTTGTCTACAAAAAGAGGAGTGCCCGACGCAACGAATCTCAGACCGACACTCCGGGTAAAAGACTTTACTTGGAAAGCCCTTCCTCCTCGAGCGACTGTGAGAGTGCCGATCTCAAGCACACCTTGGGAGGAGAACAAAATAAACATGGAGAGAAAGGGCTTCGAACTCCCCAGGCGGGACGAGGATTGGTTCTCTTCCTCCTGCCACGCTCATTCAAGTCACAGAAAGATCTTGAATGAGAGTGGAAGAGGGGCTTTGGCCATGGTAAGCCCGAGCTTCCCACAAACAGGGAGGCATGTAACAGGGGGAGGATCCCTGTTCATAAGTTGCCTCTAGTCCCGACAGTGTGGTGGTTACCTGCTGGGAGGCAATTAACTAACACCACCTGCCCTTGATTAGATTGCTTACAAAGCCTGTCTTTTGAGACAGGAAGTGAGACTCCTTAGCGCACATGTGAGCTGAACTTTGGAGACAGAGCAGAGGTTCTTGAGTCTCCCAGGAGAGACTGACCAAGAGAACACAGATCTCTGGAGCTGACAAATAAGACTTTTAAACTGGATGCTGACATTTTCTGTGCACACACGGGTGCGGTTCCAGGAGAGCAGAGAAGCTTCCCCTACAGCAGCCAGCTAACAGATAAGACTTTTATTAACAAGACTTTTTATATCTGTTCATTTCATGCTATGTGTTTGGGGCTGGGAGACATGCTTATCTAAGGGAGTTGTGAATTGCAAAGTATTTCACTAGAAATACTCCCAAGTGAATAGAAGCTTTGTTTCCCCCGTGTTTGGATGGTTTCCTGATGTTAAGGAAAAGGCACAATAAAGCCTTGTTATAATTTCACCTTACAAAAGTCTCCAATTGTGTACCTCTGTGAGCGTCCGTCTATAGGGTCACTCTTTGAAATTCGCAGATCATCCTGGTTTTAAGAAGACTATTGACCTTATTCGTCGGACTTTCTGGTGGCCGAAGATGCCTCAAGACGTTTTGGAATTTACCCATGCTTGCTCTATGTGCGCGCAGAACAAGTCTCTTCGTCAAAAACCCCAGGGTCTTCGGTTACCTCTGCCAGTCCCCGACCGTCCCTGGTCCCATATTTCGATGGATTTTATCGTGGACTTGCCCAAATCCAGAGGAATGAACACAATCTTGGTGGTCGTGGACAGATTCTCTAAGATGTCTCACTTTATTCCGCTTAAGGGACTACCCACCTCTCCCGCCCTCGCTAACATCTTTACGGATCAGATTTTCCAGATTCATGGGATTCCTTCTTCCATCGTGTCTGACAGATGTTCCCAATTTGTATCCAAATTTTGGAAAACTTTCACTAAGAGATTGGGCATCTCTTCCTCCTTCTCTTCAAATGTGGGAGCAAATGTTTTCGGCTTGATTCGGAAGGGATTCGGCACTTATTGCATACAGAGAGGAAAAATCGGCAGAATCATGCCGATAAGGTACCCTTGGCGATTGCACTTTTTCGGCGCTTACTGCATAGAGCCCTATGAAAGAAAACAAGTTTATAGTTGGCAAAGAATTAACCCCAATACTGAACGTGCCTTTCAACCCCTTTCCAAAAACAATGAAAGAGATAAAGTATTGCGATCTACACCTCGCAAAACAATTTTGAAGACAAGGTGTAATGATGTACCTAGTGGGGATTTGGATTTTTCCAATGTAGAAACTTTGTCCCATTCAGTATCATTTTCCCAAATAGATAAAACGGGGTTTAAGTCATTTATCACCTCTGAACCATCAGGCCAACGAACAGCAGAGAATAGGACCGTAAGATCTTATCACGATGAACCATCAGAGAATCAGCAATGGTCCAATCAATATCAACAACAACAACAGCAAAAAAAACTTCCCTCTTTTTAAAAAAAAAAAAAAATAGAACCCGAAGAGGGAAAAAGAAGAGAGGGTTACAAAAGGCCAAACAAGAGGAAGAAGCAGCACTAATTGAGGAGTCTATAAATGTGATTAACATTTCTGGACATGAATTATCCCCTGCAGAACTTTCTTTATTGGGGAAAGGACTCACGTATGCTCCAACAATGGAGTTTGATCTCTTTAACACTGCTATAGATATACATAAATTTGTACGTAAACTTACACTTATATCTTTTTTCCAGAAACGTGCGGTAACAACAGAGGTAGACCAAAGAAATGACAATGTTAGTATTCCTGTAATTTCTAGTGAAGTACCTAGCACCTCTATGACTGAGGATTTAAGGGGTGATCATGTAAACATTGATATTGGGGGTGAGGACTCGACCTTTAGGGAGGCATGATATCTCCAGGATATTGATGATTTGAATGATTTGTTGGAGGATGTAGAAAAGCAACCCTTAGGGGTAGATATACCAGAATTCAGTACCTGGAGATCTAGCCTCAAGAGAGGTTCCGTCTTTTACCCCCAGTTTGCGAAGAGTCCTTATTTAACGACCTTCGAGAACCTGGTGATTAGAGATCTGCGGCTGTTAGCCGAAGGGTTTTCCTTTTCGCATACGGAGGAGAGTAACTTAAGCCACAAGGAAAAACTAGCTATACATTCTCTACAAAAAAATGTTTCAATTGTAATAAAAAAATGCAGACAAAGGTGGGGCGGTGGTGGTTCAGAGTAGGTCGGGCTATCTCAGGGAGGCTTACCGCCAACTTGGAGATGCCACGGCCTACTCTTAGCTACCAGAAGACCCCACCGATGTCTATTTAAGAGAATTTAAAGAACTTATTGATTTGGGACAATTTACCAATGTCTTGACTAAGGATGAAATTATGTTTTTGTGGAACCCCTTTCCGAGAATTCCAGTGTTTTACCATCTCCCAAAGATCCATAAGACATTGGTCGACCCTCCGGGGAGACCAATCGTGTCGTCTATTGGATCTTTGGGAGATGGACTTTCCAAATACATTGATAGATATCTACAACCATTTGTGAGGGGTCTTCCCTCCTTTCTGCTGGATTCTGGGGATTTGATTACACAATTGAAGGGGATCAAGTGGGGGCCACAATCATTTGTGGGTCACCCTTGACGTTACATCTTTATATTCGGTTATTAAACATGACCAGGGATTGGCAGCTGTCCGCCACTTTGTGGAGGGTCCAGATAATAATTTGTTCCACACCACGTTTATATTAGAGTCAATAAAGTTTTTACTCACTCACAATTATTTTTTGTTTGATCACAAATTTTATTTACAGCAGCAGGGGACTGCTATGGGCACAAGTTTTGCACCCACGTATGCTAATTTATTTATGGGGTGGTGGAAATCACAGTTCATTTTCAGTAGCACTAATCCGTTTAGAAAGTTTATCACATTTTATAAACGTTTTATTGATGATTTAGTTATGATTTGGGAAGGTGATTTACCCACTTTACACTTATTTTTTGATTTTATTAATCAAAACCCTAATAATTTAGTATTCACTTTTAATTTTGATTTGCACCACATACATTATCTGGATCTTCTACTCTTTATTGATATTAAGAGAGACATTCAGACGGATGTCTACAGAAAACCTAACTCGAGGAATATGTTATTAAGGGCAGACAGCTGTCATCCTAAAGCGGTCATTAAGAAAATCCCCAAGGGCCAATTCCTCAGGCTGAGGAGGAACTGCTCCACTGAAGAGAGTTTTGTCCGTCAGTCTGGGGAGTTGGCCTTACGTTTTCAGCAGAGAGGTTATGATAGCTCTGAGTTACAAAAGACATTGGAGGAAATTAAAACACTTGATAGAGAATCCCTACTCCCTTCACGAGGTTACACTTCTAGGAAGGGATATGATAGAGGAAAGAAAAGGTGTAATCCTAAAATAAATACTAAAGAACAAAATTGGGGTATAAATAACAAACAGAGAGACATGTTGCAGGAGGATTCACCTTTATTGATTACACAATACAATAAATGTAGCAGACAAGTACAAGCAATCATATACAAACATTGGGACATTTTAAAAATGGACCATAGTTTAGAGAAATTTGTCCAACAAGGGCCTCGTTTCATTTATAGAAAGGCGAAAACCATTGCCTCATATGTCTCTCCTAGTTATGTAGTCTCCCCCACTGTGAGAAATACTTTTTGTACAAAAGGTTCTTTTAGATGTGGTGGTTGCGGCATTTGTCGTTACATGTCACCATCTACAAAATTTTCATTGCTTAAGATTAGGATCATGGAACATCTTAGATTAATTAAAAAACGGGATTGCTCTCACCCGGTGTCGAAACACTTTTCAGAGTGTAAAGAAGGAGGGATAAAAGGACTAACAGTCAAAGGTATTGAGACACAAAAAACAAAACTGTGCGCTACTACCTAACTACCTATAAAGTTTAAATGTATAAATATATACAGTGCAGTGACTATACCATCAATTTAGTGATAAAAAAATTATAAAAAATTAAACCACAACTCCCACAGTGAGATAAT